>KK121580.1:96661-198561 GCA_000611955.2 Stegodyphus mimosarum | reverse complement strand
CTGAATCAGTATTAATATATATATATATATATATTTTGATGATCTTTATGGACATATGATAAATAATGATTGTTTAACCTTTTATGAAAAGTTGTCAAAATGTACGAATCTATATCCAAAATGTAACTTTTAACAGATGTTTTATGACTTTCTCATCATTATGTTTCAAGATACATTTTCATGCATATCCTTATTTCTGCAGTTGTATTATGGTTATGTTTTATGTGTGTGTATGCATGTGTGGTGATGAATGTGAAAATTTAGCAAAGTGCTTGAACTCTATATTCTAAATAAAAACAAAATATCTGATTAAATTTTTTACTTTGTCTGCTCCTCTAAATTAAAGTAATTGTGTTTAAGAAATAGATGTTTCGTTATTAAAGAAATAAGAAATACTATTGCAGAAATTACATAAAAAATAAATTTAATTGGTACTTTCTATTTATCTGCGCTCTGACCGGAAACCTGCAAAAAGGTATTGCTGAGATAATTCACCAGTTCACAAAAAGTATTTATGTGGCATCCTCTTCCCCAATTGGCTTTTATTATCTAGATATACTTCTGGTTTCGGGTTATTTTTAAGGGTAAGAAAATAGGGGTTGCTTGGTTAGGTACCAACAAAATCTAAAGATTTAGATTGTAAATAAAGGATCCTTTTTGCTTTCTGTGTCTGTTGCAGAGAGGATGAAATGCTTTCTGTTCACTTGATGACACAGGGACCCTCTTGAAGGAATTGATGTGTGCTTGAAAAAAAGACCTAACATTGTAGGAGGTAAACAGATGCTACAGGTTTAGAAAAAAAGACCTGACTTAGAACTTTCCCCTATTTATTATTTAAATGTTCCATGGACTGAATGCAAATAGAAGATTAGAGAAATATATTATTTTCTTGAGAGACTTTTTTTTTTTTTGGATGTGTAATTATCTCTGAGAATTCCCACAGTGAACAAGATGATAAAAATTCCCTAATTTTTGTTGTTACATGGTTATAATTGGTTCAGAAAATGTGACTGATCAGGAAAGTCCAAGTGAGGAATCATTGCATCAGGAGACGGCTTTTAATTGATAAGCATGTCTGGAATTAAATAAGAAAAAATTTATCGAGAAAGAGGTGACTGTTTTGTGCTAGCTAAGAGTTAAGCTATATGAAGGAGACAAATAAAAATGGGGGAAAGAAATTTACCGATGATAACTAGTAGAAGGATGTGAAAATGGAGGAAGGGCTTTTTGGGAGTGGGGGTTTAGCTCTGCACTTGTTTTGAGTTGGATGAGGAGTATAATGAAAATCAGGAAGCAAAGAAGGAAAAAAAAAAAGGCAAGAGAAAATGTGGGTGACAATTTTAGAAAGGTGTAGTTTTTTTAGATGGAGAAAGAACATTTATTGGAGATGACTTGGAAAGACAGAGTGATAAATATCCCTTCCCTGAGCTGATGGAAATCCTAGTTTTGCATGCATTTTAAGAAATGACTCCTACGTAACAGAAATTTGTAGAAAATGATTAGTAGAAAGGTGTGAAACTGGAAGAAAGTAATGCAGTGATAATTCTTCAGCAGGTGCGAGATCAAGGAGAAATTACCAGACGTATCAGCCTCATGAAAGATGATTAACTGCATTAGATGATTTAAAGTAAACAAAAAGGAAAGACACGAATGGAAAGTCCTCTGCAAAGAAAATGCGATGATCTGATGATGTGCACGGATCCAGTTGAGTATTCCTGTCTAAGCAATGCAATACAAACTGATATATAGTGTGATGGGAAAAATAGCTCCATTCTACAAACAGTAATGAAGACTACCAAAAACTGTAAGTGACTGAGGTTACATTAACTCATTTGCAGCCTGATACTGTATGTGCTAGCATTCAGCATCGGGTAAGCTTGTTTTAGATTCCGGATTCCTGAACTCTGCTCATATAAATACACTTCACCTCAGAATGGATTATGTAAATCTGAATTTTTGAATGTGAATATTTATTCAGAAGTTTAAGACAAATCTTTATTTATATGTAGATTGTGACTTTAATATGTTAATGTGGTATTTAGGAACTGGTATAAAAAATGAATATTTTTAGCTCTAGGATGGTTTGTTCATTGATGATTTTTTTTATTTATTTTTTTTTATCAATGACAGTACCGTTAAAGAATTGCAACTCTCCTCCACACCTTCCAAAATTGAATGGACCAACTGCAATATAAGAGCCTTGAGTTGTGTCACATTTATAGGTTTCTTTGTGAATACCCGATATTTAAAAAAATCCAATAAAAAGAAATATCAGATTGATCATATTAATATCCAAGCTATGCAGTGGCTACTATTTTCCACCTTTGTAACATCCAGGAGACCAATGTGACATTATGATCACATTAAAGTCTGATACAGGAAATCAAGAACAACACTTGTAGTCTGTGGACAGCTCCATCTTTCATGAACCACTGAGTGTGTAAAATAAGACATGTTGCCATTTTCAGGAATTGGGATAGTTAATGAATGGCATTGCTTCTTCTTCAGAGCCTAGTGGTTTCTAATAGCTGAGGCAGTCTGTTAATGGTCTGCTTGCAAGAAACCCATCTTGTGCCAAAGTGTTCATGAAAATATCTTTGTCTCGCTGTCAAACTCTTTATTTAGAAACCACTGAATCTTTCACCTTCTGTTTGAGACTAAAGCAGCTGTTATCTGTCATCTGGCAAATTGCGGTTTTGGGCAAATTAAGAGTCCGATCTGACTTCTGAAATCTGTCAGATTTTCTATGAACAGAAGCACATAAATACACATTTTTAAAATTCAGTATACAATAACAAAAACTTTATTGAATGATTTAATGGTATAACATTTTGTGTGCCACCTTATATCTGTAATATAACATACAGAGTGTTTATAAATGAATGGTTTCAAGAATTATACTAAATCGATGTGTTACCTTATTAATTGCTGATATGCCAGACTGCCCTCTAATAACAGGCCAGTATATACCATTTCCGAGAACCAATCAGCAACCATTGTGTAAATTTCTGATGAAGCAAAATTATTTGGTGAAACAAGTCACATCAATTATGACCAAATTATCGGAACTCGGTACAGATCTATGCAAACTCAAATAAGGCATCATAGCAGAACAATTCAACTGGCAATGCATCAAATATAATAATTCGGTACATAACACAGCATCTAAATAATTTAATATTCAGCCTAAATAATGCTCAACAGGCATTGTTTCAACTGGCACTGCATTATTTATAGCACTACTTCAAGGACAAATCTTATAATTGGAATTTACTGCAAACTTTTATGTTACATGCATTCTAATTAAATCACTGTCCTGTTTTGCAACTACAGTATGGCATTGCATAGAACAGAATTTATTACCAGTACTGCACGGCACTTCGTTGGTAAGAACAAATTGTTCATCTAACACGCAAATTTCTGTGTAACAAATTATTAAATATAAAAGCAATAATTACAACATATTGCCTGCAGTCCGCAGCACCTGCTATGTAGTGGCATTTATTTATAAATACCAGTAATAGGATGTGCAAGGTAACAAATAACATAGCCAACAAATGCAGCGTGTTCATAGAAATAGCAGTCTATGACAGTGATAAGCAACTAATGTTTAATGGTTCAACATCTGTAGAATGAAATATAGTTAAATAGGTATATGTGCTCAAATCAATATACATTTATTTTTAAAAAAAATTATTTTGCTGTTTATTTATTATTTATTTATTGCTATTTCTATGTTATTCCATATTATTATTATTTAGTATTTATTATATTATACTGTTTATTTGGTATTATTTTAATATTATTTATTCATTTATTGTTATTAATTTCATGTATATAACAAAATTATTACTTTAATATGTATTGTAGTTATAATAAGTTACAAAGCAATGTAATAATGTTGCACGTGTACAGGTTCGTAATGGATTGAATGCACAAGTCGATAAAAAGTTAACAAGTTTTATTCTTTTCTCAAGAAATAAAACAAAATGCTGAAATATTTCCTCAGAGATATTCGTACAATATCGCAATATCTCACAGTAGTTATATTTTAAACTGCTAGAATATGAACCGAACTCAAATTCAAAATACAGAGAAAACTAATCTAATCTCACCGCGAATTCGCTATAATCAATAACAGCACTAAGTAAACAACTACAGTTCACATAGCAACAACAACTACTGAGCTGAAATGTTTTAATGCGGCTTTTCAATCAAGCACAAGCACATTCTGTTATTTTCTTAATTTTTCTGGATAGGAAAAGCAATTACGAGATACCTGTTTATTCAATGTTAAAATGCACATGCTCTTGTGTCTTTACTTTTTGCCATAGCTTTCTCTTAAATTTCGTCATGTGCTGCACTGCACGGGAAAATAAAATAATTTTAATTATAATTCTACTAAAACTAGCAAATTAAGTACAAATTCTGTAACAGTACCATATTACGAGTTTTACAGAATTCCGCAAATCGGAACCAGGAAGTGTGTTTTATGTCATCACCGGCCATGTACCTTTGATGTCTCCGTTGGCAACCAAGCTTGGCGGAGCATTTGGCATTATTTTTATTCAGGTAAATTTTCCCGCAAGCTCAAGAATTGGTGCCAATTATTTCACGTGTTAAAAGCAGGTATGAGGTGTGTATTTTTTGTGCTATTTTTCTCGCTTGAGTGAAGCTATTTACTTCTTTTTTTTCTATTAATAATTATTTGTATTTTGTTATATTTATGATTAGTGTTTGATTTGGTTTTTATTTAATCTATAGTTGCTTTTTTATTACTAAATTATTGATCTGTGTTTCGATTTGTATTTGTCTGTAGTTCTTTGTTTTGCTGATATGCAACTAAAAAAGATGAAATTGCTTATAATTGGAGATTCAGTGGTTAAATATTTGGATGAATATTTACTGGCGAATCTTCTGAATTATGAAGTAGATTTGTGTTCTTTTCCTGGTGCAACGATAGAAAGGTTAAGACGTAAAATATGCTTTTTGGAAAATCGATACCATTTGATTTTGGTACATGTTGGTACCAACAATTCGGACGACAGTGTTAAAGTTATTCTTGAAAAGTACGATTGCCTCTTTAAACATATTAAACGTTTGAACCCAAATATTAATGTTATCATTTCAGATATCCTACCACGTGGTGAAGATTTTTTCACGACTTTAAATCAGAGAGTAGCAGCTTTGAACCATTTATAGGTAATTAATGAAAAAATTGTAGAAATTAATTCTCAACTTGAAAAGTACTGCCGAAATCAAGAAGTGTTTTTTATTTGCAGGTCGTCTCATTATTTTGGAGCCAGTTTATTGGCTAGGGATGGATTGCATCTGAACTGACTGGGGAACAAGAAACTTGCATCAGTTTTCCTAAATAATATCAAGAGTGTTTAGACTTCACAGCCAGTTTCTACAAACGTAAGTCCTTTTGTGTTGCCTTGTGTTTCATTTACTGTACTGGATTTTCCACCTCTGAGTGATTCTTTTGTTTCTTCAAGTCCTTTTATCCTCTGTATTTGTTTTGAAGCATGGTTGTGCTGTAGATGCTACTAAGAATGCTAATTTTGGTTTGAAAAATGCTACTAAAGCTGCTGCAGGCTCTCGTCTGAAGAGTGTTGCTGTTCCTGGTGCTGGATCTCGTTTTAAATGTGTTCTTCATGGGGGTGGCTCTCATTCAAAAAATGCTGTTAATCCCACAGATGGTTCTAACTTTCATCTGCACAATGATACCATCCCTGGATCACATCATAAAAACATTGCCAACCCAGATGCTAGCTCTCGGTCTCTTTGTATTGCTAGCCATGGTGGTGGATCTCGTCCAATGAATGCTACTGTCCATAGAGCTGGTTCTGGTTTGCTTCATGTAAGAAATGTGACTAAACCTGGCTGTCATCCTAGAAATGTTGCCATATGTAGTGTTGGCTCTCATTCTATCCATGTTCTTGTCCGTGGTTTTGGCTCACATCCAAGGAATGCTGCCATCCCTCGCTCTGGTTAACGTGTGCATCCAAGGAACGTTACTATCCCTGGCCCATGTCCTTAGAATGTTGTCATTCCTGGTGTTGGCTGTCATTCTAGACTTGTTGGTGTCTGTGGTACTGGCTGACATCCGAAGAATGCTGCTTCTGGTTTGCATTCAAGGAATATTGTCACTCCCAGCCCCTGTAGAAATGCTACCATCGCTGGTATTGACTCTTACTCCAGGCATGTTGCAATCCATGGTTCTGACCCTTTTCTGAGCAGTGCCAGTTCTACTGTTAATTCTTCTAAGAACACTACTGTCCCAATTGCTAGTTTTTGGAAGAATCCAATTCATGCTTTTGGTGATGGTTTGTGTCTAACGAAGGATTTGACTGTTAGTGGTGGTTTGCGTCTCAAGAATGCTGTTTCAGCTGTTTTGCGCCTAAAAAGTGTAATGGCCTACATGGGATCATCACTGAAGAATGCAGTTACTGCTGCTGGTTGTAGTGTACCGCAGGCAAGTGCTGTTTCTGGTAGTGATTTTTATCTGTTGTATTGTGCCTCTAGCAGCAATGGGAGTTTTAAAAATGATTGTACAAATTTTGATATTTCACAACATAAATTTTGTACAACAAAAAATTATTTTTACTCTGACTTTGCGTCTAGTTATGCTGTGATGCTAAAGAACATTTCTATGACCAGAGAAAGCACTTCTTGTAGTTAATTCCTAAGTTTCTTTCACTTTAATAAATTTTCTTTACTAAAAGATCATGTAGAAAGTAGTGAAATTAATTGTCAAGAGAGGAAAAATAAGTCGATGTATCCTATTCTGACTGGAGGGGGATGTGAAATTGACTGTAATGCACCATCGCTTTACCCTAGAAAATGTGACATTTGTAATAAAAACTATAAAACTAAAAATTCTTTTAATAAACATAAAAAGAATTGCAAAAAAACTTGAAACTGAAAAGCTTAAACTTTATTAACTTGTCCTCAAAGTAATATTGGTAAAAACATTGATAATGTATTAAGTGCTAAAAAATTAGAAATTAAAGAATGTATTAATGATAAAATAGAAATGGGTTATCTTCATAAATGTGAAACATGTTTTATAATCTATAAATCAAAGAATTAATTTTGTAACCACAAAAAAAAAAAATTCAAATAAACAAGTACCTAATTTAAAATAAAATTGTTCATCTATTTATCCTTGGAAATGTCTAAATTGTGATAACTGTTATCCTTGCAAATTATCGTTTTTAAACATCAGAAAGTTTGCACAAAAGTTGATAAATCGTATGTATGCTTTATACCTGATTGCCGTAAGTCTTTTACGTATGTTTTAAATTTTAATAAGCATTTAGCAGATGAACATAATTTAATTCGTATTCATTTGAAACAATCAGTTATTTTGAAAATTGGCTAGAACTGGAAGGAAACTCGACATTTACTTCATTCAGAAAATTCTCTAAAGTAATGAAAAATTCTAAAACTTATCATTATTATTGTCAGTTTGCCATGCAAGGTTATTCTGATTTTGAAAAAAAGACTAGTCGTAAAAATGAAAAAGGTACAATTTCAAAAAATATACGTTGTCCAGTCAGAATATGGGCTTGCGAAGAAATAAATAAAATGTCTGTTTTTTACTTTCCTAAACATAACCAAATCTCTGTTTTTTACTTTCCTAAACATAACCATGAGCAAAAGTTTGAAAATTGTAAATTTCAGCCATTGAAAAAAGTATGCGATGTTTGATAAAAGCAAATTTACGTTTGTCTGTGCCTCCACGAAAAATAAGGGATATCTTACAAGATGGATCAGGAAATCAAGAGAATAGAAATAATTTCCCTGTAAAAGAAATCTTTGTCTCCCGCAAAGCTATCCGTGCTTATTCTAGATATTTAAACACTTCATTACATCCAAGTAGTAACGCCGTTTCTGTTAATTCAATCATTGAAACTTTAAAATGTGAAGCATACAATCCTCTGTTATTATATAAGCCTCAGAATAATTCAACTTTGTATGGTCCAACTGATCTAGATAATCTTCCAAATCATAAAGTATCATTTGCTCTTGGTCTTCAGACACGCAAACAGAAAGAAATGATGATAAAAGGTTGTACAGAGATTTTGTATCAATTCTACGCATAAGACAACCAGTATGATTTTTACCTTATTAATCTTATAGTACCTGATGAATTTGGTTGTGGCTATCCAGTTGCTCATTTTATTACTAATTTTCTAGATGCTGATACTCTTTATTGTTTATTTAGTAGATTAAAATGTTGTGTACCAAATTTATATGTAAACTGTGTGATGACAGATGATGACAAAGTTACATATCCTGCATTTTCAAGGGTTTTTGGCCAAAATGTTAATCATCTTTTATGTTTGTGGCACGTACCCCAAAGTTGGTTTCCTGCAACTTAATTCTAAAGTGGTAGATAAGGAAGTAAGACAGAAAGTGCTAGGAGAATTAATAAAAATATTGCATGAAAGAACCAGATCACTTTTCATGATCAAATAAGTAAATTTTTTAATGACTTTCTGGGAAAAGTAGAGATTTTATTGAATATTTTTCTAAAAATTATAAGACTAGATTAGAAGAATGGGCTTTATATTATCAGAACTTTCCACATGCGTTTACTGATACCAACATGTACTGTGACAATTAGTTGAAAACTGTTTATTTTCAGTGGAGACATAATAGACGATTAGATATTCTAATTTCTACACTTCTGACAATTGAGAAAGATATATATTTAAATCATACCTATCAATTATACACTATTGTTTCTCCCAGAAATTCCATTTCTTGTTTCTTAAGCAGACATCAGAAATGCAATGAAAATTTGAAATCAATAAATGTGTATTCTATTACTCATTACAATTTACAAAGTATTGAACAAAAAGTAAAATGTCATGTTAAAGTGTGTTCATACAACATTAAATTCATTAGTTTCAGAATGTAGAGGAATTTTAAACTCAGATGAAAATTCAAGAGCAGTTTTAAGTGCATCATGTGCAGTTGCACCAAATCATAAACTTATATCCCTCAATTGTTTAATAATTTTCCCATCCATTAAAGTCTGAGAAAGGTATTTCTAATAGAATTTTACAAATTGGTTGCTATAGTATCAATCATATTGCGTTAAAGTGTTTAGATTCTTATATCAGTACAAGTGAAGAATTTTTTATAAAATCTGTGTGTGCAGATATTGTAAGGGGATGGTTATTTGGTGTAATCATAAATGCATTTTTATACAAAATTTTAAAAAGTGATGATGAATATACTTTTGTTGATTCCTCGATTACATCTTATCTGATGCATTATACATGGAAATGTTTTTCCTGTTCCTTTGAATTCTTTCAAATATTTATTGATTCACATTGGATTCTGGTCATAGCAGACTTAAAGAAAAATACCTTTTATGTATATGACTCTTTAATAAATTCATGTAATCCAAAATACATAATTAATAAATGGTCTAATGTAATTAACAGTGAGTTACAAATTAATGGTTTATGGGATATTCAGTGCTCACCGCATGCTTTACAGAATGATGAAAGCAGTTGTGATGTCTTCGTTTGTTATTATGCATTTCAACATTTCAATAAATTAGGTTTAAATCTTCCTCTAGATATCCTTCAATTTAGAAAATATATTTATAATATTTTAACTAAGAATGTTTTCACCTCTTATACAGCAAAAGATAAATTGTTCTTCAGCAGAGCAAAACTGTTCAGTAAATATTGGAATGAATGGAGATTTGACCAAATCATGTTTAAAAATACATGATATTGAAATTACACTATATATGTTAAAATCAATAGATCCTTTTATAAGCAATGAAGAAGAACATTTGTTTAAATCTGTATCTTCGTGTTTTCGAAAAGGATGGCTCTATAATACTGTAATTGATGCCTTTTTGTTTAAAATTTTAAACAGTTATGAAGATTTTGCCTTTGTTAACTCTAATTTACAAATACCTAAAGCAAATTTTTGTATTTATGAGCCATTATTAACAAAATTAAAATCAGCAAAATTATTTTTTATCCCTGCAAATTTAAATTGCCATTGGATATTAATAATAATAGTAAATATTCCAGATATGATTTTTGAATTTTATGATCCACAAAATAAATCATGTGGGCAGGAGTACTAAATTTTAATTCATGCATAGTGTGAGGTTTTAGCTAAAATATTTGCTACTAGCACTAAATGGAAAATAATTTGCCCTTCACATATTTTGCAAACTGATAATATGAGCTGTGGTGTTTTAGTATGTTACTGTGCTTATCAGAGAGTTCAAAATGAAAGTTTAAATATGCCAGTTAATATAACTGAATTCCGGAAATTGATATATGGGCATATAATTTCAAGTAATTGATTTATTTAAACTAAGAAAAACTGAAATTAAAATTTAAAAATGTTTTTTTGGAACAGTATTTCATTTTTTTGGTAATGTTTGTAAAATAGAGAGTATAATGGACAAATATTTTTTGCAATTCATCTGTTAATAATAAAAGATGAGTAAGAGCTATGTAAAATAATTATGTATTCTGAATAAAGTCTGGAAAAAAAATAATCCTTTTTTGAATGATTTTTTACTAAAAATTACTCCACATATTATGAATTAGTCATATCTGTGAAACATACATAAAACTGCATATCCCAATTTCTTCTTGAATAAAATATAGCTTCATTCTTTATTTCATCATCCATTGATTTTCACTGATTGAGATTAAGAAACAAATTATAGTCACTTAAAATGTTGAGATTTTTTTTACTGGTTAATAAGAGTACTTGCACATTCATAAGTTTTAATATACAAATTAAACTTTCACACATCCCAATAACAAAATAGTCAGCTACCAAATAATTGGATTTTTTAATTTTTCAACATTCAGAAACAAATATGAGTGATCTTGCTGCTAATCAAAAAGATGAATATACTGGTCTTATACTAATTATAGAAGATAAGTGCTAAAGTTTAGTCAATTTTTAACTATTTATTGCAAAATGAGAAGGCATAAAAATTTATGCATAACTTCTAAGTCAAATGTCAGGCAAAGGGCTTGTGGTACACAAAAAGTGTAGCCAGACTTCTATAATAATCTTGTAATTTTAATTCAATAATAAGTCTTTACATTATTTAATAGTTGTAGTGCATATCATTATTTCCTGTTATTACAGAAATGGATGTTTTCAAAGAGTTGAATTTTTTACAGAACTCTAATATCCATAAATGGTTTGACACATTAAAAATAGAGAATATTTGATCGACGCATATATATGTAATAATTGTTCTTTTGGCAGAAGATGAAAGCAATTCATATTTAATCATGGCTGAAAAAACTGCTATGCAAGATGTCTGGACATTATGGTGTAATGGAGGATCAGATAGAATTTTAGAAGCAGGACCCATTTGATAGCCAAACATCATTTATTCCTAAATGACGAATGTCTTAATATATAACTGTAGAAGACTAGGGATGCTAAACGTGCCCCACAATTTAAAATATGCAATTACATTTTAATTGACGACGAATAGCTAGCAGAGGCTGAGCAACAAGCTGTTAGCATGCAGGCGAAAGAGAACGCACTAGCTCAAAGGAAGAGGAAAGAAAGGTTTAGTTTCAGTTCGAGTTGGAGAAAAGTTTTGGTTTACAGTTATTTGATTGGGCTGGAGGTACCTGCATTAAAATGTTACATAATTTTGAATTTGGGAGAAAGGATGAAGTTAGGGGGAGAGCATCAAATGTAGAATGTTAATTTTGAGGTCTCCAATTATTTTTTAAAGCAGGTATCGTATTTTGTTATACCTTATATATATTTCATTTAAATTTAATAATAATAGCATTATACATACAATCCAGATTTGATTTAAACATTTATGACTAAAGAACAAACACTGCTTTTACAAAGGCCATGTTTTCTGTTTGCATCAGTTATAATTATTTTCATGCACATGAATATATTTCGAAGTGTTAAATTTATTTTTTATCTTTTCTGCTTTTAGATGCTGTATGCCTGAGAACAAAACTTATTGCTAATCGGATGTCTCATTATTTATCCACTAGGCCAAAATGACTAGATTTTATAGTGCATGAATTGACCAAAAGTGTGCAGTTACTATTCAAGTTTGTAATATTGTATAGCAAACATTTGAAATCACATTTTGTAATGTTTTCATTAAATGAAAAATTTTACAACTCTAATTGATTCATAAATTTGATACAAGTAGGGAAACAAACAGCTAAATTTGAAAAAAAAAAATAATAGTATCTACAGTGCATTTTTGTAATCAATTTTTATAATTTTATTTTGTTATAAGAAGAGAAAAAGAAAAATGTTTTTTAGTTACAAGATATTGTTCTATACAAGTGTGTGTGATTTATACTGAGAAACACGAGAGATAAAAATTTAGTTTCGATCACTTTAGATAGGATTTCACCAGAATGTTGTGTTATGGAATATCATTCATGAATGTGGAAGTTTTTCAGTTCAAGATATAACTTTACATTTAAAGACACAAACACATCCAAGTACAATATGAAAATACATTTAAATAATAAAATTGTCATAAACTGCTAAAAAAAACTATGAAGTTATATTTCCTAATGTTTTCATTGCATGGAAAATTTTAAAATTCTAATGCATTCATAAATCTCTTAAATTATTTGTATCATAATATATTAGGAATGATTCTTGCAACTTAGTGTTAATTATTTCATGAATGTTAAAACTTTTTCTCCCACAGTGTGAATATAGTTATAAATGTGACTATGATTATAACAGTAATTGACAAACATTGTGATACACAGAATAGTAATGTAAAAAGCCTACCTCCAGAGGCAGTTCTAAAAATTGGATCTAGTTAAACACTATTACTGATTAAAAACATCAAGTTATCAAAAGTATACAGAATAAAACCTGCATTTATAGAAAATGAGAGGCTTCATAAATGAATACTGTAATGATATACATATTGAACCAAAGAGCTAAATTGGAGAAAAAAAAAGTTTTACAGTGCATTCTTGTAATCAATTTTTATAATTTTATTTTATTATAAGAAGAGATTAGAAAGGCTATAAGAAAATATCTTTTAGATACAACATATTATTCTGTACTGGTGTGTATGATTTATACTGAGAAACATGACGGGTAAAAATTTAACGAGAATATTTTGTTATGGAATATCATTCATAAATGTGGAGGTTTATTGGTTCAAGATATATAACTGCATTTTCATGCCAAAGATTACACCTACAAAACATGAAACATATCCTATGAACATTGCAAGGTACGAGTGAAACATAAAAATAAGAATTGGTTGGTTGTTTTGATTGGTGCAAATTAAATTCATTATGCAGTATCAAATATATGCCAAATATTTTCCTTTAAACTGATAAGTAAAGACAAGAATACATCCAAGTACAATGTAAAATACTACATATAAATACTAAAATTGTTGCGAACTGTTAAAAAACTACAGAAAGATTTTAGATTTTCCAATGTTAACCATCTTGCTGTGTATATGGAAGTGTCAAAATTAAACATGGCTTCTTTACAAACTTAATATATCTAAAAACAAAGATAAAATGTTATACTTTTTAAAAACGTTGCCATAGAAGCTGCTTAAAGTAGCATTATTTTATACATAACAGCCAAACCGATGTGATTAGGCAACCTAGGTACATTTGTATGCACTGAGATATAACTATATTCATAAAAATTATTCAGTAAATAACATCACCGTTATCTTTAATAAAATTCTGAAATAATTCAAAAATTTCGTATGTGCAGAGAGGTATTTCTAGATCCTCTATTTGTTGCTCTCATATTCCAGGCATAATAATAGTTGTGTTATCTTTTGCATATAAGATCCAAAAGCAGGAGTGCACAATGGATGCATTTAGTACCAAGAATGATAGTTAGTAAGCACTGGATGATCAGATTGCACAAAATGTGAAAATCAGAGAACTTTTTGTACCTTAACTGGAGTGACTCCTAAAAGCAAACCACGCAGTCCGTGAATAGATGTTCCAAATCTTCAGGTAATGTGAGGCTGTTTCCCTGAGAAAGCTATCCCTCCTACCAGATAGACAGTCTGTATGTAATTTATAACATTTGATCCAAAAAAAGTTAAAGCTTGATAGTCACTTGTCGTCAACAAATAAATGCACTAGTATGAAGTAGTGCACTAAATTTAGATAGCATGTTAAATTAAAATTATATTGAAAAATATTGATGCCTGTGAATGCTATTGATCGCCGGAGAACTAGATGTGATCGCTGATATGTGATATTGCAATAAATTTAGATACTTTTTAAACTTAAATCTAAGAATTCTTGTACCCATGAAGGTCACTACTGACCTATGAATGGCAGCCAGTGAAGATCAATGTGTAGCTTATCACTGGTAAAAAGATTGAATTTTAAAGCTAAACTAAGGAGCAGCAGTGCCCATCAAAACTATTGGTGGTTATTATCAGTCAGCAAAATGGTCATCGGTGTCGGATACTGCATATACACTGGTGTGCAAAAATTAAGGACGAGACGGTTTTCCCAATATAACTTTGTACAAAAGCTTTCCAAATCAACACATTTAATACCGTAAGATCCCCAATACGTAAGGACATGAGTAATGTAAGCAACACTTACTAAAAGAGAAATCAGAGGGATAAAAAGAAGCTTTATTGAAAAAGTAGCATGGAGCGCAATGCGACTGAAGCCCGAAACATCCCTGTGATGGGTGTCTAGCAAGAAACATCCGGTCTTTAATAGGGGATATGATCTCCCCTGACTGCTAGGCAGGTTTCACAGCGTCTGCCCATGCTGAGAATGAGGGTGTCAATGAGTTGTTGAGGCATTGCTGCCCATTCGTCTTGCAGCGCCAATCGAAGCTCCGGAATCGTTACTGGTGGTAAGGTACGAGCTGCCAAGCGTCTGCCTAGAAAATCCCATACATGATCGATGGGATTGAGATCCGGAGATCGTGCCGGCCAATCCATACGTTCAATATCCTCACTCTCGAAGAGCTGTTCGGCAGCTACTGTGCGATGACATGGTCGTCCATGAAAAGGAACTGCGGACTAATAGCGCCTCTAAAAAGACGCACATATGGAAGAAGAATCTCGTTACAATAACGGGTCCCGTTGACTAAACCTGCGTCTAAGATGTGAAGGTCTGTACGACTACCAAGCACGATGCCTCCCCAAACGAGAACACCGCCACCTCCATACCTGTCCCTTTCAATGATGTTCGAGGGATGATTGCGGCTTCCCCGCTCTCTCCAGATGAGTATGCGATGAGAATCGCTACTCAGACTGAATCTGCTCTCATCTGTAAAGAGTACTCGTCCCCATTCATTGTCTCTCTAATTCCGGTGTTCGCGGCACCACAGAGAACGCCTTCTCCGATGGGCAGGCGTTAGAGGTACACACCGTACAGGGCGTCGTGCAAACAGACCACCACCGTGCAGTCTTCTGGCCACGGTAAAACGCGATATCGGTCGTCCAGTCGCCTGTGTCGTGTGTCTAGCGATTTCTCCCGCTGCCTGCCGCCTGTTTCTTTTGGCCTGTAAGGCAATATACCGGTCATTTGCGGGTGCGGTTCCTCGTGGACGACGACTACTAAACCCCTGGATAGTTGTTCCTGTAGTTTGAAATTGTCTCCAAAGTCGTGAAACGATGCTGTGAGCAAATCCGAACTCTGCAGCCACACTTGTCACACTGCGGCCTTCCTCCAACTTCCCAATGATTCGACCTCGGGTAAAACCATCCAGATGTCGTCTAACAGATTGATTATTCGCCATTTCTCGCTGAGGCAGCAATTCGGTGTGATTTTAACTGCTATACGATCTCTTTGCCAGAAATACTGATCTTACACCGACAACATGCTTTATACTACTCAGACACTCCCCCATTACGTCTACCTGCATATCTGCGCATGTGCTACCGTACATCACCTTACTTAATCTCCTGATTGGTCTTTCTGTCCGCTCTGCCTCTTCGTTCAGCTGATATGCTAATTTTTCGACTTCGTTCTTAATTTTTGCGCACCAGTATAATTTAACAAACTATGTGTTATGACATAATATAACACTCCAAAAATTTGGGGAAGAGTTAATGCCTTAAAACAACAAAATACCAATTTTTATCGGAAACAGTCCTTCAAGAAATTTTTATTTAAAAATTGGAAGGTCACTGCAAACAACAATGAAGACACCTTAGAGAACTCCATACTCCAAGTCATACGCTTTTTTCTTTGTCACAAAAGTATACTGACATCAAGTGATTCCTCTGAAAAAAAAAAACATTACTTATAGAGAAGTACATTATCAGTATTGATCTCCCTTTCTAGTAAGCTTGTGATTAGGAAAGGTATTACTATTTCATTCTAAATAATGGTCAAGACTGCAGTATAACATTAGCGCCAAAAGAGAAAAAGTGACGATTTCGTTTGGTTTATTTGTTTCTTTTGGTTTCGTTTTATATCCACTTTGCAATTAATACCGACACAAGCATCACTATCCTTAAGCGATACAAGATCCCAGGCAATAAACTGCGCGCATTAACAAAGGCTTTCTCGGACACCCTACAGAGTGAAGAAGAAGTAATAGACCAAAGAAATTACACACTTACACAGGTCATCTCCTCTACACATTGCGATGCATATGCGACCAGCTCCTGAAGATTCGCACTGCTAAACGCACACAAAGCATATGTTGGTGGACTAAGGAACTACGCCAATTACGGCAAAAGTGCAGAGCCCTACGACGGCGTCTCCGAGGTGTAATGGAAGAAGCCACCAAAATGGCACTGCTGACTTTCCGCAGGGTTTTTTTAAAAATGCATATTGCAAGCCAAAGTCAATAGCTGGCGGAAATTTTGCACAGCTAATACCAACGTCTATGAATCCTGCATAAACTAGCCACAAATAAAGTTTACAAACCCGACCAGCTTTATGCCTTACCAGCCAATAACTCACACACCACCAATCTTGCAAAACCCACAGCATCTACTATCCATAATGCAGTCTTCCCAACGGATAACCCCGCTGATGACTCAATAGAACAACAGAAGATACGGGACAACCATTCCATTCCTAACACACCAGATGACATTCCCTTCGACTCAACTGACATACAGCAAATCTTCCGCTTTCTTCCAATAAAAAAGGCCCCGGGACCAGATGGTCTAGACTACTCAATAATAAAGGTGGCTTACACATCCCGCCCTACCTTCTTTGAGAAATATTTCAACAAGCTCCTAAAATACCAGATCTTCCCAACCGCCTTCAAAAAAGGACAAGTGGTCCTGTTCCTGAAGAAACAGAGATCCCCAGAAGACCCACGCTCGTTTCGACCAATTTGCCTACTTTCGTCTCTGGGAAAAATTTATGAAAAATTACTGGTAAACAGACTTAAATTCCATCTACAGCAGACCAACTTTCTCAGCCCACAGCAATACGGGTTCCGAACTGTCTTCTCAACCACGCATGCCCTGAGTCATCTTAAAGATAGCATACAACAAAATAGAGGTAGAAATCTTCACACGGCATTCATATCCCTCGACCTGCAAAGCGCCTTTGACACCCTCTGGTGGCCTGCTATTAAGCAAGCACTTAGAAAGGCAGAATGCCTCCAAAACATCTTTAACATCATCACTGACTATCTACATGCACGTAGCCTCATAGTAGCTAACAACAATGGCCTCACCATCAAGCGGCAGGAAAGAGGGTGTCCACAAGGCTCTTGGCTATCCGCTGCTTTGGATAATCACTTTTAACTCAATACTACAGCATGAATGGAGTATGCACACAGATATCACAGCATACGCCGATGATGCAGCCTTCCTGGTGTCTGGCCGCACAAGAGTTGAACTGGAACGGAATGCCACAGAAACCTGCGCAATATTCACGGACCTATGCAATAAACTCGTTAACCATCTCTCACCAAAAGTCCGCGGCTATGGTAATTCCGCGTCCTGGCACAAATCCCACAAGAAGTCCATGTATAAAGCTACTGGGCAAGAACTTAAAAATTACGAAGACGATTAAATACCTAGGAGTCACTAGGGATCAAGTACTCACATGGTTACCTCACCTCCAAGAAATACGTACAAAAACATCGACCATTGCAAGAATAGCCAGGCAGTTTCAAGGGAGAAATTGGGGACAAAATAACCATATCAGGAAAATATTATATCTGACAGTGGCAGAGGGAATAATTCTCTACGCAGCAGTCATATGGGCACAGCCAATGGGCAGCCAAAAGACCAAGCTACTGACCACAATTCAACTGCCTTCTGCACTAAACATCTGCGGAGGTTATCGCACAACAGCATCCAACGCCGCCACTATACTTGCAGGCCTGCTACCATTACACATAAAAGCAGGGGCAGAGGCTATCTGTGTAAGAATCATCCATCATAGACAAGAAGCCACATATGCAGGAATTACGTTCAGCACAACAGACTATGAACTCTCTGGCAGTGTGCAACACATCCACCCTGCCATCAAAGCTAAAGGAATCCATGTCAAAATCCAACATCAGCAATCCCACTGCAGACAACATACTCCCCCTGCCATCACACAATTGTTTACTGACGGATCAAAACATGATCATGGAGTGGGCTGTGCTTTTGCTCACTACGAACATGGTAGACTAGTAAAGAAATGGAAAGAACATCTCACTGATAGCAGCAGTATCTTCCAAGCAGAGATACTAGCGATACTAAAAGCGCTACGACATGCCCTCAACCTTTCCCTTACCAATGCGACTTTCTTCACGGATAGCATATCAGTGCTACACGCACTCAGGTATCATCACCACACTTCACCCATCATCATAGATATTCAGCAACTTCTATGCAATAATCAACAAGCCCGCTTTAACATGGTATATGTGAAAGGACATTCTGACAACGAAGGGAATGACTTCGCAGACCGACTGGCTAACAAGGCTGCCAGTAACATCCAAGCTCAAAATGTAAGAGCCCCTACCCCCGCCTCACACCTGAAGAAAACTCTGCGTAATATCTGTAAAGAAAAGTGGCAAGAAGAATGGAATAGTGGTGACACAGGGCGAAGGACATATAACTTCCAACCAAAAGTAGACACGGAGCGTCTTATAACAATAGCCCCACTGACACAGTACATAATGGGTCATGGCCCATTTCCATCTTTATGCGCCATGGCATCTCAACATCTGACAATTGTGTTTGTGGCATGCTAGGTTCTCCCGAGCACTACCTATTTGACTGCGGTCTAACAACAGACCACCACCTACCACATCCAACGAACGATAGAACATTTTACTATCGTTTCATAATCAAAAACCCGCCAGCTATAAGAAGTATCTGCAGCGTTGTACAGCAAATCAACGCTTTAGGGCAAGACATTTGCCAGCCACAATAGCATGGCACTGAAGACAATGCACTCAACGATTAGGTACTCGCAGTATGTACACATCCTGTCAGCGCCACATTCAATTTCGAGCCTCATGTAATCATATGCTTCGAATAGCGTAATAATGTTACTAATAACGTGCATAATTAATGTTACTGACATGTTTATGTGTATAAAGCACCGTGCACCAATGGAATGATGTGTTATCGTAGTATAATCTAGTAATGCCTGCTATATATTGCAATAGTGTCCTATGTAAGGTAATATATATGTCCGTATAGCGTATATAATATCTAGTATTTTAATGTATTGTATATGTTTAATATCCCAACGAAATATAAATGCCATATTTAATGAATGCCTCTAATATAGTGGATGTAAAATAATATATGTTCCTAACGTAGTGTATTTATTTAATGTACTGTATGTCTCTACTGTACCCATGAATCCTTCCAGAATTGTACAACTGTAATTGCCCAAGATCAAAATTCATAATATTCGTACAATTAGTGTATAACTGCAACTGCATAAGATTGAAGTGCATCAAATTCGTACAATGTACCAAATGTAGTGTATGCACCGTAAACTATGTAAATAATGTAATGCAAGTCTGTAATGAAGTAATGTTTGTTCCTAATGTAGCGTCTTTATCCAATGCATTGTATGTCTCTAATATAACCATGAATCCTTCCAGAATAACAGTAATTATTCCAGATCGAAATGCGTAATATCCGTACAATGCACTAATGTAGTGTACGCAACGAGACATATGTAAGTCATGCAACACACGATTCTAATGAAAGTATGTACATTACGGGTATTGAACATATTTCCGCATAGTGCTTCTGCTTAATGCACACTTTACTATGTCACATATGTTTCTTAGGTGTGCAATATCGGCATTTATGTGCTCTATGCGTTTCCCTATGTATCCTGTGTGTCATGTTATGTATTCCCTTGCGTGTCTTTATGTCTTTATGAGTGTGTTTTCATGTTTTTTCTTTGTTTGCTTATTTTTGTGTATTTATGGGTTTCAGCTTAAATATGTGTTTTAATGCTATGCATTATATTCTTTTACGTTGCTCTGTCTGATAAAAAACGTCCTATGTAACATTTACTTGAACACCTAGCTCCTGTACACTCCCGGTTAAGCCTCATGGGGCTTCAGGGAGTTGCTGCTCCTAGATAGTGGAGGCGTGGGATATATGCCTGTTTACCTATGTTATACACCAGGCGTACCCGTCCTCTGTCACCTTCACCTGTCTTAAACAGTATGTAACGATTCAAATGCTTTTTAAAAAAATTCTGAGACAGGAACCTGCAATGAACCGTGCTATCCAGTAAGGTTGTCATAGGGACATCGTTTAGTAGTATTTGGATTTCTGGCAAGTCCAAATTTTGTACGATTACCGTATTCAGCTTGATTTCTCAGGGATTTACCTTCTCACACGGTGACCTCACCGTC
Source organism: Stegodyphus mimosarum (assembly GCA_000611955.2). Lineage (NCBI taxonomy): Eukaryota > Metazoa > Arthropoda > Arachnida > Araneae > Eresidae > Stegodyphus > Stegodyphus mimosarum. The sequence goes on along the minus strand of KK121580.1, from coordinate 177,720 downwards.
CTTCTAGTCACCGTGACTACTTTAAATTCTTTTTTTCGTCCCCTTGTTCCAACTGCTTTTTATTTCCCCACGCTTTGATCTGACCGGCTTTCCTTCTGTTCGGCTTTGATGCTTTACCCTCTTGCCGATAGGAATTCTGCTGACCTTGAGCTTTCATCTGAGAGTGATATCTTTGATACTGCGTAAAATTCAGGACAGGTCAACTAGAAATCTTCGCTACCTATCGGCATGGTTCGTTAAGGACACTTTCGGGCCCCAAATGTGGAGTTTTACGTATTTAATTCTTAAGTTCTAACATAGAAACTCACGAACACTAACAAGCGAATAATCGCTTAAGTGTGTGAACAAAATACATAAGACTTAAGATGGGTTCACTGCCCTTTATTTTTCAGAATATTTACAATCAGTTCCTACTTGGAACTTTACACAAAGCCTCCACTTAGGCTTGAACTTAAATAACTATGAAATTAAACTAAACTAGCTTAACTAAGTTATCTGAAATGTACAGCCGAAGCTATCAGAAATCTAACTAGTTGGCCACTAAGTACTAATTTATTCGGCGAAGACAAACATGGGCCTAAGGTATGGCCGAGGATAGTAACTAAGAGAGAACGTAGCCAAAGGCAAACACGCGCTAGTCAGGAAATCAGACTTTCTCTCTCGAAGTCGGTAAAACATCAGCGCTTAAATAGCACTCTTACTCATTTGTATTTACTGCGTTTTTGAATTTACATCCTGACAGGAAATTGTAAGCTGAAATTAGCGTAAGATAAGAAAGATACAAAACTTAAAATAACTGTTAATAAACTTAGAATAAACCTTACAGTTGGACTGTTTATTTTTCAAAATTGTTTTAATATTCACTGATGTGTTCCGAAATTAAAAGTTAAAAACTATAAATTTTAAAAATGAATTTCTGAATTTATGATCGAATTTGGGGGCCCTTCTATTTGTTCACCTGAGGCAAGTGCCTCGCCTGACTCACCCTCGTACCGGCCCAGCTGCGTGGTAATCCAGAAGGTAATAATATGCAAAATGAATGTTTGTTTTATTTGGAAGTGTCTCGCTTTTCCATTTATATGGAACAGTCGTGTGTGGAAATACCAACAAAGCGCTGTCAAAGAAGCTGTGGATGTAAACAAAACAAAAAAAAATCTGGAGACCAAACCCTGGGAGCAATGTTTCATTCGTAGTGCGGAGTTGATCCTCCTCTTAATTTTACCTCCGTACATCTTGGGATGCTATAGATAAAAGGTAACGCGGCGCTATACCAATTAACGGCTATGGTAGGGGGTGGTGCTCGCGTCCTCCGCCCCTTTTCACTTACCCGAGGTAAAACCTACGCCGTAAGCAATGGCATCTGTCGGAGTTTCACATGGGCTACTGCTTGTTTGTTTGTCATGCTTACTGTGCAGCCGCAGACTCAGTTTTCAAGATGGCGCTGCAACAGGAAAAGGCTTTCTGTGTACTTCGTTTTGATGTGTTCAGATCTTTTGTTTCAGTGCAGCGTGAGTTTCGTGCACGTTTTCTGTCCCGCGAGAAGGTGCACGGCTCATTTTTATTCGAACAAGACACTGTAATCGGTGATTCATTTCTAAATAGGTTGGAAACCTGGTTGTTACCCTAGTTGAACACCAATTATGATGATTACATTTTGCAAGTGGACGGTGCTCCTGCCCATTTTCACAGGAATGTACGTGAGCTCCTTAATCGTGTTCTTCACCAGTGCTGGATTGGATGTGTTGGCACAGCAGACAACAACCTTCTCCCCTAGCCAGACCATTCACAGGATTTAACACCATGTAATTTCTTTCTTTGGGGATCGAGTTTATGTACCGCCAATAACCGTGTCGCTTGAGAAGCTTGTGATCGAATTAAAGCATGCATTGCAGACTGCCACGGCGGACATGCTGCATCAAGTGTGGGAAGAGTTTGATTATCGCATCGATGTGTGTCGTGCGACCGAGGGTGCACATATTGAAGGATTGTGATTAATTAATACTTCTCAAACTTAGCTAGTTGCCGCTGCGTATGCTGTAAGGTTGGCCTGTATAAAGTAATACTTATAGAATTATTATTAATTTTTAAAACCGCACCATTCATTTATAAACATCCTGGTGGGTAATCAACATTTTGGCATTCCCCGTTCCGCCTATCGAATAAGGCACTACAGGTCCTACCCCCCGCCGAACCGAGGCCGAGATTCAACCTCTTTCCCGGCTCATTGAGAGGCAGGCGCAACGCACCCAATTTGGGGCGTCACTGGTCGTCGATTTGCTACCTACCAGTCGCACGGGCGAGCCCGTCGCAGGGGGTCATTATCCAGCAAACCCAGGGTGCTACCCCCGGGCTACTAGTACCCCCTGCTCTAAGACATGCCAGAACCCCGGGCCGGCCAATAAGTGACCTTTCCGGAGTCCCCAGAACTACTAGGTTCGTAATTTGTATACCCCCGTGGCCGAGACTGCCTAGGTACAAATCCTAGCCAGTAGCTTCGCAGAGTTCTCTACGTCGACTCCCGGGGGGGACATCGTGGTGGTTGTATGTATGAATATATATGTGTAAAATATAAAATATTTATCTTTCAAATAATAGCCATTCCATTTTTATTAGTAGACCACTAGTGTCTGAATTATATTAGTTCAGTTTGTAGCATTTTATCGTGACAGCAAGAGGTGTCACAAGCGGCCAATCAGCAAGAAGCGCACATCATCTGTTTTGTTTACGTCATATCTTCTCTCTCTTCCCACAGCTTTTTTTGGCGGTGCCCGTTGGAGTGAACGCTACGCAATTCTTCCAGTACGAGTCACATTCCTGTATGTATAATAAAGTATATTTTTATATCAAATGCTGTTTCGTTCATATTCAGGAGTCAGATAAACCAATACCACTTTAATAGCAATCCTCCTTCAATTGCGAATTTAGGACGTGAAATCTTTTACAAAAAAGGAGACTTCTGGTTTTGATTCTTCCCGTTGGCGCTTGTTCCATCTGAAGAAAATGGTTTAACCGAAGTCGGCATTGAAGGAGGCTGCTATTAAAATGACACCACAGCCAGAAGTCACCACAGGCGGAAGACTGTATAATTTTCATCCAAAAGTGAGCCAGAAGTTAAATAGCAGCTCTTCGCACCTCACATACTATCTGACAGGGCATGGTCCCTATATGTCCTATCTTCACAGATTTCGCCTAAGAAACAGCGACCATTGTATCTGTGGTAGTACTAGTAACCAAGATTACTCTCTGTATGATTGACAGCACACAGCTAATTCACAAATAAAAATGACCATTTGTGATCAATACGCCGCCATGGTTCAAGAACACAATTAAAAATAAATATGCGCTCAGCCGCATTACAGACTGCACTACCACCGCCTAAAGCATTGTTGACAGCCTGGACTTATTTGCTTGTACACTATGCCGTAAGCAGCCCACTCTGCACATCTATTAATTGATATAATGTTTTTTGTTTGTTTTATTTTCATTTATATTTAATACTATGATTAATCCAGAAGTCATTTAATGTATTTTACAATTTGTAAGGTATTTATTCCTCTTTACACCTGTACCAGAGTCTATATCATATCCTTAATATATCTGTAAGTCTAACATGTACGATAATAGTGAAATATGTTCTCCGTTTAGCGTGGCCGATTCCCGGAGGACACAGCACTTAGATCTAAATGTAAACAATTCCCGGAAGACACAATAATAAGCTCTTTATTTATATTTATTTATTTTTAATTCCATCGACGGGATCCTACAGGCTGGAAAGCACCAAAATCAGTGAGCCAGCTGTTCCGTCGATAGCGGAGAGGAAACGCTGAATCCGAAACTTTTGCTGTGGTGATTCCATCTTTTATTCAAGTTGATCCATTTCTTTGGTTTCACATGTTAGAATCAGCGTTTGAATTAGCTATTCCTAAACAAACAACAGAGGAAAAGACAAAATTAAACTACGTCGTAACTCATTTACCAGCTAATATTGCGACGGTTGTTTGCGATGTCATCATTCAGCCCGATAAAGTAAACCCACATGAGGATCTGAAATAAAAAATTATTGAAAAAAAGGTTTCAGAATCAAAGACTCCAGAGATTCGTTGGATGCTAGCAGACGAAAATCTCGACCGAAAGCCCAGCGAGCGTTTTCGATATGAGCAGAAAATCATAATACAGATTATTCACTTTTATTTGAGCTCTTCAGTCAAGCGATGCCTATTCCTGTTCAAATTATATTAGCTTCTATCTCTCCTATTACTTCGGATAAAGCTGCGGATTCATTTTCAGCTAAAATTCTGTTCGAATTTTAGCTCTCAACAACACGAATATATCTGCCATCGCCCCTAAAAATGAATCTTCTTCGGCAAATGCCAGCTGTGTCTCTTCAGATCAACTTCGTGAAGAAATGAAAGCTCTTCGAAAAGAAGTGTCCGAACTTCGTCGCTCGAGGAGTTTATCTCGTACCAATTTTTCTGGCCGAAATTGTTCGAAATCGGGTGACAAAAACGTGTCCCGCTATCAACAAAAAATCAAGGATAATGCAAAAAAAAAGGTGTTTCGCCGTGTTCCTATAAGGTCAACTTGAAGAAGGAAGAGTAGAGGAGACCGCCTCATCCCACCCTCATACATCGCTTCGCCTTTTCATTACAGACCGATTGACAGGTAGGTGTTTTCTAATAGATTCAGGGCGTGATGCCAGTTTAATTGCTGCCAATAAAGCTGAACTGAAGGCACCAATACTCCAAATGTTTCGTGCCGCAAATGGATCATTCATTAATTTTATGGCCGAAAAACAATAACTGTTAATTTTATATTAAGACGCAATTTTATATTCTGTTTTCATATTTGTAATGTTACATGCTCGATCATAGGTGCAGATTTTTTTACATTACTTCAGTTTATCTCCTGATTTACGTAACAAATGTCTAATTGATTTAACAAGAGATTTTAAAGTACCTGCCAAATTAAATACTTGTAATATTTTTCCTGTGAAAATTTCTTTCTTGTGTTGATAATGTATTTAGTAAATTGTTGTTACAATATCCTGATGTTACTAAATTACAGTATCCCAGTCAATCAGTGAACAGCGAAGAACAATACTGTGCATTATATAAATACTAAAGGTTCTGCAGTTGCTGCTAAACCTAGACGGTTAGTCCCCTGACCGCTTCAAAATTGCAAAAGCTGAATTGCAGCGCATGATTCAACTGGGTCATTTGAGACCTTCAAAAAGCTCCTACTTAGTGGCCGTGAGGTCCGATTTCCTAAGCATCTTGCCACGGACTATATTCCTTGAGTACAAATTTGTACTATATTTAACGTTTTGTATTACGCGTATGTTCCAACTTCATCCATAACCATGAAAAGTATATTTTTATAGAGTGTACTTCATATTCTATATTTCACTATTTTAGCATTGTATGTAATCATGTTTGTATATATTGTAAATATTTATATTAATCTGTAATCGTGACTTCGTCACTGGAGGCATACTCTATGGCATTTCGTCGCGCGAGCGAGAGGCGCCGCAGTCATCCAATCAGCAAGCGGCTCACATCATCTGTTTCGCTTACGTTACATATTCTCTCTAGCCTCACAGCCTTTTTTTGACGGTGCCCGTGGGCGTAAAAAGATCGCTACGCAATGCTTCCGGTACGAGTCTCATTTCCGTGTGTATAATAAAGCATATTTTTATATCAAATGCTGTTTTGTTTTTATTCAGGAATCAAATAAATCAATATTACTGTAATAGCAACCTCCTTCAAGTTATTATAATTACATCAATTTCCTGAATATGATTATAGCTTACCTAAGACCCAAATACATAAATTTCCATACATACTTAAGGTTTATCTGATTAATTATTCTTAATTTAAACAGCACTAAACGTAATGTTTAGGCTATGAATATTATTTACAAAATCTATTTTTTTTTCTTATGGAAAGAAATGTCTATTAAATTTCTCCTCATCAACACACTCAGTGCTTCACAGCACAGTTGATTGAAGTCTGTAATCATTGCTAGGCATAATACTGGCATTAAATGTTACCATGATATTTGATATTTATTCACTAATATTAAAAAAAATGTTTTAGGCATCGCTGCAAGAGTTATTTCTCAGGCTGTCAGTTGTTGATAGTCATATAATGATGAAAGCAAAAGATAATAAAAAATGGTTGCCAGACAGGTTGGCATCAGTGATGTAATTTATTTAATAAGGGGAAAATCACCGATGAACTTAGTAAATATTCGGAGCCAAAAAACATTGATCATTCAGATTTAAGTTTATTAATGATTATGATTCTTCAGCATAAAGGTGTTTTACTTATTTCATTAAGTATATGCTAAAGTGATGTACTCTTTTGGGAATCTAATTCTTTCTCTTTTTTATGCAAAAAAAATTCCTTAAAAAATACTGGGAGAAGAGAATAATTGTTATCTAAAAATGTTTCTTTCTAATTGAAAACTTACTTCTTGTGTGACTGTGAACGATATTGTCATATTGTGATTAATGATACTGTGAGAATAAAAGTGCTACATTTACTCGAAAAGCAGATCCCCTGCAATACGAGAGCTACTTTATACTTGAGGACAAATTTTAAGAATTAAAAGCGTAGGCGAACATTAATTTTTAAGAAATAAAAGTGTAGATGAATATTTATTTTATCTTGCAACAATGATAATTATTAATAAATTCATTCTCATTCTACAACAGCATATGTCAAAATATCCATTTCTCATTTAAAATGTCATTACCATGTGTATTTGTCATTGTAACATAATTTGAACTGAGTGGAAGCACTTATTTTCATTTGAATACAATGGTATTGTTCCAAATTATGAATGTTATCAGCATTCTCTAGAGATTTAAAGACTATCATTCGTTGTTTATAATATTAATTACTCCTGTCCGCAGCAATTTTATGAATGTTATCAGTTCTCAGATAAAACCTCCTGGAAAGTACCCATTATTTTGAAACATTAATTGCATTCTGTTTATCCTTCTGGTACAAAGAGCCAAATGTGATTTCAGTTTTTTCCAAACTAACTCTAAACTAAACTTTTCAAACTGAAAATGCAGCAAAAAAAGCAGTCTTATGTTTGAATAAATCCAAAGTTTTGCAGAGAAGAAATTAAATATATTTGGTACTAAGGCCTTATCCGCTCAATCTTGACAAGAATCACCCCGTAAACTGCGGTTCAGGCGTGGCACACGCTGTAATAGGCTCCCGTGAAAAAGCTTCACTATCCCGGGATAACATGAAGTACGATTTTCTAACCTTTACAGTTCCTAGTACTCCATTCGGAGAGTTGAAGAAGATGTAACAAGTAGTTAAATGATGTTAACCGAAAAGCAAATACTTTTCTCGGGATTTCGCAAACCATCCGACGATAGTTGCAGCTGAGCCTAAAAGGCGGAGAATATCTGAGGCGAACAAGTGCGATGACCCATTGAGAGGCAGGGAAGAAAAGAAATATGCCAATAGCCATTACTGTGTCTTACAAATTAATGTAGTTAATCCAAAAATTAATTTAGAGAGGTTAAGTTACTCTGAGAGACTAATATTAGAGAATTATTAAATAGTACTATGAGTAAGGAAAATTAAACTATTGAGTTACAAACATAAAATACACAAAAAATGCAAAAACAAACAAATGATTCTTGTCGAATAAATATAAAGGGGTACAATAACAAATAAATACAATCATAGGTTCGACAAACTAGATAACTCAGAATTTTACGAAAATGCATTTATCTGACAACCCACTATGATGGCTCGCGCATTACGCCAACGCGCAATACCACCATCTATCTCAGTGGTTGTGAGAATAAATCACAAGGATTCAAAATTCGACAGTCACGTTTGTGGTTTCTGTTTGTTGTGATTAGTATGTGGAGTTCTTTGTGGCATTACGATTCGATAATATGGTAACGCCATTGTGGAATTTGTCTGCTAATGGGAAGGAAAGTGTTACATTTTTTTCAGAATTAGGGGCGTTTCATCTGGTAGCAAAGAATGCAGGAATGTGTATTTTATGAAGTAAATTTGCGCGATTCTCTTACACTTTTTAAAAATTAAAAACAGATCAACGTTTATACGGAGATAGTGCCAATTTGTTCTGCAATACCGAAAATTATACAATTCTGTGGTTTTTCTGGGTAAAAACTGATCGCTGGGCATACGGACAGAAGGCCGAGAAAAAAGAAACGTCAATGTTTTATTAAGAACAATTGTTGCTTTTGACATGCTTCTACGAAGTTTTGTAATCTGAAAAATTTCAGACATCATATTTCAGTGGAAATATCCATCTTTACCGCTCCCGAATCTATTTGAAAGATTTATACGTGCGCACAACACTCTCCGAACTGGTTACTTCCTAAGTTCTTCTAATTCGAAGCTTATTCAGGAATGACATATCATATAAGACGTAAATTTACAGATGGAGACTTAGAGAAGATTAAGAATTCGGAAAAATATGGAGGGAAATTATAGAAAAATAATTATATTGCAATTTCTCATAAAAAGTGATTCCACCAAAAAAATATGCCTTCAGTCTCTTGAAATTCTCAGTGGGCATTTGCTCTTTGTCCTTAATTACCTCAACTGGAATCAGCCTCTATTAAGAACTGCAATATAATCTGTTTTGTATAATTACCGTCCAGATTTTTCAAAGCACTTGATCTTCATTATTTCTCTGTCGGTAATTTTACGTTTTATATTCTATGCCATTCCAAAATAAGCTTCTAATTAAATAATGAGAATCAATCCGGCGTCTTGTCATAATTTACTAATACTCCAAATATTAAAATTTTAAGACAACATGAGTTTCATTCGCATCAATAAAGTTATTTTCCCAAACATTCAAAAAATCTATCACAGATATCAATATAAACGATCTTCAGATATATTTTTAAGTATTTAAATAACTCATAAGATGAAAATAAACCATAAAGTATCGGAAAATCATTGACCAATAGCAAAGAGAAAATAATTTTGAGGTGTCTAAAAGCTACCGAAAGCGCACTGTCAAAACGCTTGCAAAAACACAGCAACATCACAGATACGTAAATTTCGTGGAATATCAAATTGTTTTGTAGAGACACTAGGCTATTTTGAAATAGGAAACGTGTTATACCCTCGCCGTAACTCTAACCCTGGATCTCTCAAAAACGCTTCGAATGTGCTTCCAGTTGCACCTGGAAGGTGTGCGGAAAGAAGGGAAAAATATCTTATGTACTTCCCCTTTTAAAGGGTGACTGGAATTACTTGACCCGAGCCGTCAAATCATGGCAGTGACGTATTATCGTCCACCACCTATCTTAGTTCTGGCGCCACATATAAAGTCATTAGTTTGTATTAATTTATTTATTTATTTATTTTGGAAGCAGGGACATGAGAAATGTGCACACCCCTCAGGGGACTCAAACCCTGGATCTCTCTAATACGCGCAGATTATGCTTCCAGTTCCACCACGAAAGCATGCGGAAAGGAGACAGAAAATACCTGAGAGTTTAAAAAAATCTGCTTTCGAAATTTAAGATATGTGATATAGGGAAATCCACATTAAAAATTAAATGTGGGTATTCATATACATGTTTCCAAAGAAAAAAGTATTATAATATTTTAGGAAAACGTTTGCATATTTTTATTTTAGGAGTAATAATAATATGTCAGGAGAATTTTTTGCCTTGAACATATGTGATTACGGAATTCTTTGGAAAAGTGGAAAGTTAATGATCTTTTCAGTATTCGCTCGAAATTAAATGGCACAGTTAAGAAACAGTTTGAAAATTAATCAAGAATACAGTGAAGTGCTACATGTATAAATTATTTAGCTAAGTTATGAATATTTTCGTTTAAGTAGACATAGCCAAAATCTTCAAAATGAGGAATGGAACATTCAGTTAGCCTTTAAGATTTTACTAATAAAGCACAGCAAAAAAGATCTGTGTAACAGTAAAGTATTGCTTGAAATTGGGCTGACAGCAGGCAAACAACATAGCATTTCTATCAAAATTCGCTTGTCTTTTGTCTTGATAACTAATATACATTAAATCATGAGGCTGGACCAGCGACATAGAAGGCGTTAGGTAAGTAAAATTTTCTAACCTGGGTATTTTTACGCCCGAAATGCACTGAGAAAGCGAAAATCAGCAATATATTAGCATTAGGCTAGGAATCAAATTTCAGAGATAATCAAATGATAAGAACATTAATCAAAAAGTATAAAAAAGTACATGCATAAATTATGCTTCTTTTGATAAATTAAGAACGTTTTTGTGCTTAGTGGAATGCAGTCAGAAAGTACCAAATTAGAAATGAAATAATTCAGTCTTTAAAATTTTAGTAAAAATGCAATAGAGACTGTGTTTTAGTAAAATTTGACTTGAAAAATTGAGCAGGTAGAGGAAGACATATCTTTCTTCAAGTTTTCGCTTGGTATGTAGTACAATAATTTAAAATATAACCTGTTTCCTCAGTGCAATATATTAGTTACGTGTGATTTATTTTTCCTTTCAAATGTGATAAAAAAATCTCCGTTATCTACATGTGAATACATCAATGTCAAAGAAAACTGATTTATCACAGTAGTAGAATAATCCATTTCTTTTCAAAATTTCTCATTCGGAGTGGTAGTATTATTGAAGTTAACTACTCCAAACGTAGGAAAATTATTAAGTCAAATAATATAACTATTTAGTGAAATTTGTTCGCAAGTTTTTAGAAGGCGTTGTAAAACATAAACAGGAAAATGCTAGAAAATTCCATGTTTTTCAGTGGCAATTCACTTAATTTGTAACTTGTTTGTAATTTTGTTAAGCCATGTGAATGCCGGTGGAATTTCTCAGGAAAAACGAACACAACTCCAGACTATCTTGGGTTCACACGACATTGATGTTTTCATGATAGTCGAAGCAAACCTTGAATAAAGTGATTTAACTAAACACAAATTCCCTGGTTTTTACTTGAAATTATTACTCAAAACTAGGCGTAATGCTAGTGGTATTTTAGTTCGCATTAAGAACACTTTAACTTCTCCGTTTGAAATTATTAGTAACCTCTCGTCCGACAGTGGAACTGAGATGGTTCGAGTCGATGTTTGGATTTATCAGAACCATTTTAAAATTTTTAACTGTCACAGCCCACCAGGCAATTCTCGGGTGTATTTTGATAACATTCATTTTTCTAATAAAAACAATTTGATGTAGAGATGTACATGCACATAGTGTACGCTGGAATTATAGAGACACAAACAGTGCAGGAAGAGTTACGGAGGACCTTTTGGATTCCAATACTCTCGAAGTGATCTACAAAAATTCTGACGCTCCTATTTACCTTCACTATAATGGAAGTAGTACTAACCCTGATTTAACTTTGGGTTCAGGTGACTTAGCAGATGAGGCTAACACAGAAATGATTTATGATCCCGGCTCTGGCCATCGCATTATTGTTACTTCATTCCGAATTAAGGGGGAAATTACTAAACAACAGTATTATTTTAAATACAAGTGGAATTTTAGAAAGGCCAACTAGAAGACTTACCCAGATGAATTGGAGGTTCTTTTTACTAAACCAACAAAATGTAAAAAAACAAATGTAGATTCCTCCTTGTCGTGCCCACCAGCGGCCGAGCGGTAAAGACGCTGAACACTGGTAGTTCGGTCCGGGGTTCGAATCCCGCGAACGGGCTGGCTGCATGGGCGTTTTCGTGGTTTTCCCCATGTGTAACGTGTATGCGAGCCAGTTTCCCTTAGAAAGTCTTCCACGAAGGCATCCCTCCCTTTAGGCAGATAGCCCTCGTGTGCTTTGCCATAATTGAATAACCTAACCTAAAAAATCCTCCTTGTCGTATTTTTGTAAGATCATTTCAACAGTGGCTAAACGTTGGATACCTAGAGGTAAACAATACAACTACAAGCCCTTCTGGAATGATCCACTTACTCTGTTAAAGGAACAGTCCCGTACTAAGGCTGAAAATTCTAACAACACGGAAGACGTCGGAAACTGGAGAAAGAATATTGCAGTTCTCCGAAAAGAAATTAATTAAGCAAAGCGCAAGAGTTTTAATATTTTTATAAATAATATTGGCTACCGTAAAGACGCTGTCAAAGTTTTTTAATTTGTAAATAAATTAAAACGTGACGACCCCCTTTTCTCAAGGGTAACAATAATTTTTTGGGACCCTCTTCTCAAGGGATTAAAGGGATTTGGACAAGAGATTTCAGTAAAGATTTTGACATTTTAGAATTAGGAGAAGCTTTTAATTTCCTACAGATAGGAAAAAGTTCAGGTTCAGATAATATACATCCAGCGCTTATTAAACCTCTAGGATATAATGCTCAAATGTTCCTTCTACCTATTTTTAATCATAGTTGGAACTCTTAAGGGCCGTCCACACTTGATACTCAACGACGCTATCGGAGCTAAGCGACGCGTGGAAGGCCGCTCTGTCTAACCTAGCTCGTTCACACTTACTGGGAGAGTTTACTAGAGCCAGCCAATAAGCAAGTAGAAGATCGCGCGCGCTTTCATTTGTTTACATTTCGTTGGAGACAGCGTTCCGCTTTGAATCTTTGTTCGATACAGCGAAAACTCAGCGAAATTTTTTTTTTAAATGGTTCGACGGAAACGTATGGTGAGCAGAAAACAACGAAAACGTATTTTGTTGCTAAGTTTTCTCTTTGGTCATTTAGTATACATTTTTCAAATCATCAAAATTTATTTAGAAAAATAAAAACATGTTTCATTATTATCTTTTATTGTTGTTATTTAATTATTATTATCAGTATTTTCATTCCAAATGATAAGCGAGTTTATAAATTTGATGCGATTCATTTTATTATTTGAGGTAATAAACAGCATCTTTTTTTAAAATTTAGAACAAAGAAAACTGAAAAATTTAGAACAAAGAAAAATATTACATTAAGCTCTTTTCTATGTTCTGCTAATTTTATAATACAATTAGATATTTATCTGAGACCATTGATATCAGTAATTTAATTCTCCGGATTTAAAATCTAAACACAAAAATAGTATTAAATGGAAAAGAAAATTACTTAATATTTCGATGATGACGATCTGAAATCATCATCCAAGCGCATTCTATCTGCATTTCTGTAGTCCTTAAATCGACTATCTCATATAACGGGATGTCGCTGGATTTCGGCAATTATTCTACAGTTCTAGCTCATATCTTAAGCAACAAGATACAAAAAATAAAGAAACATTTTATCCATTACAGAGCGATAAATTAAAATTAAAAGTGTCCTCCTCAGAAGATTTTGCCGATATTTTCCAAATGAATTTTGAAGTAAATTAAAAATTTTAGGATCTTTGAATCTAGGCAAAATCTTATGAGGAGGATAATTTTAATTTTAATTTATCGCTGTATAGTGGATAAGATGCTTCGGTATTTTTTGTAAGATACGAGCGAAAATTGTAGTCTAATTGCCGAAATCCAGCGATTAATAAGATTTGGACTGCTTATTATCAAGCAAATTATTTTAAAGTGGATTTTAAGATTTTTAAAATGAATTTCTGTATAGGGATAATAACTGTCGAGTAAAGACCGTCCGGCCGTATATTCGTCCTCACTTTAAATCAAATCAATCAGTCAATCGTTCATATCGTCAGCCATGTTGTTTATTTAACTTAGCGCTCTTCTGTTGATGATGATGATTTGAAATACTCTCCTGATTGGTCGGTTCCATATGTCGCCCAGCTCCGTTTTGCGTGAAGTTCAGATTTTTCAACTGGGTACATAGTGACAAAAAAAAATGGTTTTCTGTAGCTAATCCGCTATGTTTGTTGTGTCCATTGTGTTCCCTAGCTCCGGTATGTCCCAGTGTGAACGCCACTTCATGTACCCACCATGTGGAAAAAAGCCATTATTATCCCTATTTTGAAAAAGGATAAACCTGCAGATAATATTAAAAGCTGTCGACCTATTGCATTGACTAGTGTTTTGTCGAAGATTATGTAAAAGATGATTGTCTCTAGACTAACTTGGTTTCTGGAGAATAACAGTCTCTTGTCTCCTAAACAAACTGAATTCAGACAATATCATTCACTTATCCAGCAGGTATTTTATGTTAGTCAAGCCATCAAGGAGTCTTTAGACAATCGCTTGTCTGTCCTGGCAACATTCATAGACTTTGAATCAGCTTATGATAAAGTATGGAGACTACGTGTTATTCAGAAATTACAGAACTTCAGAATTAATGGGAGGATGTTTTTATGGATTAAGAATTTTTTTATCTGGCGTAGTGCTTCTAAAAAGAAGCAGGACGGTTTAAATGAGACTCTTAATGGTGCTCTGAAAGAGCTGGAATATTGGCGTCAAAAATGGTATGAGAGTAAATTAGGATAAGAGCACGTGCCAGTTCATCAGTCTCAACAGACTTTTACCCCGAGGTTGACATATAAGGGCGTAGATATTCAACATAACGATTCGCAAAATATTTGGGTTGCATCCTGGATCCACGCTTAAATTGGAGGAAACATGCAGAACATTTGAAAAATAAAGCTGTAACAAGACTTTCTGTCTTAAAACGTTTGGATGGCTTAAGGTGTGGCTGTGACAGAGAGACATTGACGACTACTTACAAATTATGCATTCAACCAATTATTGGTTATTGTAGCGAGATGCTCAGCACGGCTCCGGAGAATGTAGTCCAGATCCTCGAAGTCTTCCAGAACCAAGCATTACGCATAATTACGAGGAGAGTGAGATCTATTCATGTTCTTGCAATGCAGCTTTTAACCGGTTTTAGATGTTCGTGACCGGCTGTTCGTGATTGTATTAAGAGAAAAGCAATTCTATTATACCAGAAGCTGGTACGTTTACTCGACAAACGCTTTTGAAGGAACCCTAATAAGGACACTTCTAGGAATCTTGAATTGGCTTTACACAAGCTGCTCAGAGAGAATCTGATGCTTTGAAGTTCAGCGGAGATTATTTAATTTTACCTCCTCCTCATTGTCCCTTGGACTTTTTAAATTTAAATATAAATCTTGATCTTATTCAAAGAGTTGTTAAAAACGAAATGGACGATTCACAATTAAGATCTATTGCAATGGAAACTGTTGGCGTTCGCTACCCTCAAAATGGCTGGTTGCATGTCTACACTGACGGCTCTATGTTAGTAAGAACGCGCGGTGCTGGAGCAGGTATCCCCCCTTTAGAGAGCTTTTCAGTTTCTTCTTACCAATCGGACCTCTTACTACTGTCTTTGATGGCGAAATGGAAGCTTATGCTGTGGCTATTCAACAACTGTCGATTCGTAGCCACTCTTTTGTAAAGGCAGTTATATTATCAGATTCCAAAAGTGCGCTTCAGACTCTTCCGAATAATCAAACTAGTTCAGAAAGAACCTTAGACAGTAGGCCTTTGCTTAAGGCAATGGAACACAGAATTTCTTTCCAATAGATTCCAGCCCACTGTGGAGTTATGGAAATGTTGATACTTTGGCTTTCATAATGCAACGCATTAATCGACCGCTTTCATTTCACAAGACTAAATTGTTTGTTAACCTGACTCTTAAGCAAATTCTTAGGCAGGATATGATTCAACGTGCTATGGATAAGAGTTGGAGGATTCTGGGGGAAGAGACAACTGTAATTCCCAGTTTTCCAAGAAAGACAGCGGTAACTCTGTTTAGACGACTGACCGGATATGATTGTTTGCGAGACCACCTGTACACAATTGGAGTAGTGAATTCCCCAAACTGTATTTGGTCTGAGGACATTGTGAAAAAGTACTGGAGAGCCCGTGAACTAATGGCTTTGTAGAGACATTAGGATTTTTTGGAAGCAGGAGACATGAAAAATGAGCAACGCCTTCGCCGGGAATCGAACCACGGACCTGTCGGTTACGCGTCGAGCATGCAGACCACTACACCACGAAGGCATGCGTAGAAGGCGGGAGAAATACCTTACAGCTTAAGCGCTAATGTTTGGCATTTCTAAAATTTGTAAAATAAAATTAAGTCATATGTAATGAGCATGCGTAAGACACGAAATACATTCGGATGCGAAAAATAGCAAACATTTTATTACTTGGCAATAAATTAAATTTCATTCAAAATATGAAAAGTGGGAAAATATACCTATAATGATTTTACAGTACTTCAACCCTTCGATACTTTGACGCTGGCTGTACTTTTTTTATTTATTTATTTTTTTTTATTAACTTTTATGTTACTCGGACTGAGGGTACGGTTTTCCGGCAGTCATTCATAATTAGATGTTGCCTGTTTGCTTCGCGCGTTGTTAGTTTTATTTGGGACGCGGACGGATCGCTGGTCGCCTTTACCTCATGACGCAAAAGAGCTGGGTGCAGCTCTTTTGCGTCATGAGACGACTTTTGCTCGTTAGGCGGCCGAGCTGTGCCCCAGTTTAACATATATGGTACTAACAGCTACTAAATTCGGACAGCTTTCGTTGAAAACGCAATACAAAGTTCTCCTTTCTGATAAAATGCTGCTTAAATTCTCTAGCAAAAGTGAAATATGAATTCCCTCAGACACTATAACTGAAAAAAAAATGCAAAAATTATGAACATACGCAGATAAATATAATGAAAAATGGTAAATTAACACGAAATGTTTCCTTAAAGTCTACGTGAATATGACAGTGATCGCAATAAAATTAAAAAAATTGTCACATTGTAGGGATTTATATTTATTTTAAATAACCAGTTAATTTTAATTTCCTATAACCTTCCTATAAGCCTTCATTCCCCTAATTGTCAGTGCCAGAATATTTAAATTTAGTAGCGCGGGTAAGAAACGCAAATTCTACTCTTGGAACAATAAGTTAAATATTGACGTTACAGTAGAGTAAGAGAGAGTCCAGGAAATTGCCGTGCGTGCTAATACGCAAGCTTCTGTTTAGCAGGTACTGCTGTTTTGACGTGGCTTAAGTGCTATTATCTTGCTGACACTAGACTCATATGCGCGCTGTAGGCTACAGGATTATATGAGCCCTGTAGGGTAGTTCTACTATTTGTGAACATCTTGAATTCTTAAGTTTGATTCTACTGTTTCAGTTACCGCCCAAGTTGAGGCCTAGCAAGTTAGCGTCAAGTTGACGCTTTGTAAATAAGTTAAACAGTTTAATAGAGGGCAATTTTAACCCTTCGTCAGTGCAATCATTATTTCTCAAGATTCTACACAGCAGAAGGAGAGTAGAACGTTACAACATAAAGTGTGTTATAATTTTGTTCCCGATTGCGATTCTTAAAATTCGGTGCAGAATAGGTAATTCATCATGTTCGCTTGCTTACGCTATATTCCGTTCTTATGGTATATTCCATTGTCGTTCTAAAGTTTTTGCTTTTGAGTTGTAATATTACTAAATCTCAATCTTCAAAATAACGGAATTACTCTGATTTGTCAATCTGTGTCTAAATACCAAACACAGTCATCAAAACGGAAGATTTTGTGTAAATAATCGTGCCGAAAAATAAGATTAAAAATGCTTCATTATATTTATGTATAGTGCCCGAAACTGATTAAGATTCTTATCCCTGATGTACCTCATTTAGAATACAAGTAAAAAGTTATTCATATTTTATATTTGTTGCTCAGTTGGGGAAGAAGTTCTTCAGGGATATTGCATAACTCTCCTCTGCGTCTAGAGTTGTTCTAATAATTTACATTACAAGCAAATGTCAGCAAAATCCTTAAGCATTCTTGTTCGAATACCTACATTTGAATTCAGTTAGCTAGTTTTAAAGCACATGTGCATTTTGAAAAGTATGTGGAAAATAGGAACACCAACACCGAATGGTGCAGATGTCTGATTCTCTTCTTCATCCATGTATCTTAAGAAGCAACCATATAGATGAAATGTGTTTCCTGTTTTGTAAAATGTGTTTCATGCTTTCAAAAAAGTGTTCCATGCTTTGCAAAATGTATTTTATTTACTCTAATATATATGATGGTCATAATAAATTAAGTGCTATATATGTCCGAAGAACTGTATGGCTGCAGTGTTTAATTCAAATAAAGCTTCTTTGAAAATATGGTCTTTCTAAGATTAAGTCCTACTAAAAATGTGTGAACATTTTTCGATGTTGCCGACTAAGGTGGACCGTTATATGGAGTTCCTGTCAATAATATCTGCTATGTATGATATTTATGTATTACATGTAATTAAATGTAATTAATTATATAAATTACATGTAAGTTTTTCTGAAAGAGCTACAGGAATTCAATGTAAAATGAAGTAATGTCAATTTGAAATGCGTGTCTCAGGTTAAAATTAATGTGCTGAAACGTTATGTTGATACTTTTTGTTATGCATGATTTTATTTGCTAAATCTGATAAATTAAATGTACATTTTTCTTAAAGAGCTGCAAGAATTCAGTGTTAAATAATGTAATGTCAATTTGAAATGCTTGTCTCAAGTTAAAATGAATGTGCTGAAGTTAATTATTATGTTGGATCATTATTTGGAATTTATGTCAATACTTCTTGTTACATGTGATTTTATTCGCTAAATATGATAAATGAAATGTCATTATCAAAACGCTGTGACATCTCAGTATTAAATCAAATCGTGCCAATTTCAAATGTGTAACTTTTAGCATAAGTTAAAATGAATATGTTGAAAAAGCTTTGACACTTGTGATATTTCCTTGTTCAACTTAACTGAAGTAAGTTGCTGAAGTAAGTGAAGAAACCAGGCAGGAGAAGGGCTACAAGAACCCTTTATTAAAACTCTTTAAAATTCACAATGCGTCAACTTGATGGTAAGAAATTTCGCCTCGCTTGAACGGTAACTCAGCTAACAAGATCTAAACTAAAAATTCAAAGATATTAACAAACAGTAGAGTTTTGGGCTCAGATAATCATGTTACCCCGAAACCTCGTCGAAGTCTCGTGGCAGTAAAGTAATATCTATTACGCGACTTTAACCAGCAATAAATGCAGGATCAGAAGCTCACGCTACAAAGTACAGTGCTTTCCCACACTTTCTAACTTTCCCTCCTACAACTGAGTATTTAAACTTTTTCTCCCACTAGTAGAATTTGCATCCGTTCACGCGCGCTACCAAATTTAAATATTCTGGCATTGAAAATTAGAGAAATGAAAGCTTATAGGAAAGCGTAAACTTAACTGAGTAGTAAAACTGAACATAAATCCCTACAGACTCATAAGCAATAATGATGATATGGTATGAAAAGTGTATTCCAAGCTAGAAAAAATGCAACAAGGTTTCAGTTCCTGGCTGAATATTAATTCCATGTGTATTGTAGGCATCGTTTTTGAGTTCTGCTTCACAAATGTCACTATAACTCGAATTTAAAATAAAACGTTAAAGTGTGGATATTCTCTGTAATTAAAAATAATTCCATTTCCTGTAGCTATTATTAAGGAAGTAAGGCTGTGATAAACTCGAATGTAGTAGTGTTTATGAGATTCTGCGGTAGCTAGGTGGCATCATGTTAAGAATCCAAGTGGTGCTTTCACACGAAGAAGGTCAAGTTTTAGAGTATGTTTGGTGGTCTAAGGGAGGATGTGTATAAGAAAATTCAAGATATTTTTGTAAAGTGGTTAACAGAATCCTACTGCTTGTTAAAAAAGTTTGTTCTGAATTTATTCGTGTAAATGCCTTGTAGAGAATTAGGTTATTTCGAAGCAGGAGAATGAAAAATGAGCAACGCCTTCGCCGAGAATCGAAGCACGGACCTCTCGGTTACGTGTCGAGTGTGCTGACCACTACGCGACGAAAGCGGGAGAAATACCTTATATACTCCCCCTTTTAAAGGGCGATTGGGGATTAGGGGATTCAATCGCCAAATCCCTGGAATGCAGAATCATCATCCAGCGGGAGAAAAATCTTATAACCTATAGAGTAAATATTTATAAATGAAATACTTTTAGTCTGTGTTTGAAGTAAACTGGGTAGAAAAATGCCCATGCGCTAGTTTACGTTGATTTATTTCACAAAATTTTATTACTTTTTATGAGATTTGATTCAAAGTAAGTAGATTTATAGTAAAGAATCTTGTGGAAGTCTGCATTTATTTTTAGGGAAAGGGCATCAGAAATGTAATATAAATATATTTTAAAAGCAAGCTAAAAAGTTAATATAAAGTTAAATGCATAAAAAGAATGTGTAAAACGTACAATTGCTGGACATGATTTGGTGAATCCTTTGAATAAAAGCAAGGTATTTAAAAGAGAATGTGTGATGCTTTGCATAGTGTTTAAAATAAAATTATATAGATTGAACATTATACGTATTAGTTTTAGGTCGAATTTAAGGCGCAGAAAATATTATCCATGAAAGACTTCAGAGTGGAATAATAGTATGAATGTAAATTCCAATTTAAATTTCGTAAACAAAGAGATATATGTAAGTTTACTTTTGGAGAAATGGAAATGTGACGTCAATAAGAATTTTAAAAAAAGGGAGGGGAGTTAACTATAAAATAAAAATGTGGGAAAAAAATCAAAGTATAAAAAATTTACATTTGTTAAAAGGAATTGGAAAAAAAGGAAAAAGAAAGATCAAAAATTATTTTTGAAGATAGTAGAAAGAAAAAAAAAATAAAAACATAAACTGCGTTTGTGAAACCAGAAAAATGGAAAAAAATTAATTTTATGAATATAAATATTACCTTTGTAAATTAAATAAAGTAAAAATCATAATAACGACTTTTTAAAAAATAAAAAGTGAAGAGAAAAATTATGCTTGTGAAAATAAATATTACTTTTATAAAAAAAAATAGTTAAACGTGAAATTTTTTTTAAAAGCAAAAACGCGAAAAGAAAAAATTTGGAAAAAAACGTTCTGCAAAATTAAAAAAAAAAAAAAAAGTGAAAAGAAATGCAAAAATAAATTTACTTTTATAGAAATAAAATAGTAGAAACATTAATTTGCGAAAATTAAAAGCAAAATTTACATATGCAAATAATGTATAAACGTGGAATGAAAAATTAATGAAATAAATTTAGTGAGACCGAGAAGATAATAGAAAACTATAAAAAATTATTTTAAAATAAAACGCAGAAATTTAAAATGTGAGAAAATCTTACATTTAAAACTGCATAGTATAAATTTAATGCCATGATTTAGAAAGCCAAAATAAATGTCCACTTAATGTAAAATAATGTCCACTTCCAGAAACAAGCACGCTCATTGATTGAAACAAGAACGGTATCGTTATCGAGAAGCTGAATCGTCCGTCAGGAATTGTATTCGTTCGCCTTCGTGGAAGCACAAAGACTTGAAGCGGTTTTGGCACGCCGGAGTAGGCTTTCGCATGCACAATCCTCCAGCCTAGTGATATCATGGTAGTTTACGCTCCACAAGATCAAATGGATACGGACAGTGGACAGGGTAAAAAAAAAAAAAATAAGATTCAAAGGACAAAAACATGGAATTGTGGTATCATTTGTGGCTCCCATGCCACGGGTAGCAGGTTCAAATCCCAGCCATGAGGTATGTGCAATTGCATAAATTTTTTTCATTAAAAATTACGATATTAAATTAAATAATCGAATCGGTTAAAAATAATGAAAGATTAAATAATTAAAAATAATGATGGATTAAGTAATGAAAAACAATGATGTACTAAATAATTAAAAATAATCACGTATTAAATTGCAGGGATTTATATTTATTTCAAATAACCAGTTAAATTTAATTTTAAGTTCTTTCCCATAAGCCTTGATTACCCTAATTGTCAAGAATCTGTCAAGAATGTGTCTAGAAAGGAAAGTTAGAGAGGCTGGGAAAACTCTGTGCGTGTTGTAGCGCGAGCTTTGGCTTAGTAGTTATTGCTGGTTAAACGTGGAGTAACAGCTATTACTTTGCCGCCACTAAATTTATCAACGCTCTATTAGGAAACAGGATAGTCTGAGCCCTGTAGCATAGTTCTTCTACTTGTTAATATCTTGAAATTCTGAGTTCAGTTCTTACTGTTTCTGTTACCGCCCAAGCAGAGGGGTAGTGTGTTAGCGCCGAGTTGACGCATTGTAAATAATTTAAAGAGTGTAATAAAGGTTTAGTTTTAACCCTTCTTCTGTGCAGTCACTACTATCCAGATTTCCCACAAGAGATAGACAGTTGATCTTACAAAATAATTAGAAATAATGACAGTTTAAATAATCAGAAATACGAAATTAAAGTTGATGCCATTCCAAGCACGGGGTTTAAGAGTTCTTTGGCACAAAAGTAAAAAAATTGAAAAATATTGTTGTTGCCAGAAAATAAAAACAAAGCTTTGGAAAACATCATGTAATTCAAACAAGACAGGTCGGTTTACAGGCGCTTGGAAAGCCTACCAAATGACAGGTACAGATGTAAGAAAGGTTAGTGGCGATCGGCCAAAGAAAACAATGGAGATTCTTAACTGACTCAACCCTACTCAGCTAGTGCGCACTATAACCGGGCGACAAGTATGCCGGTTTACTGCGGCTAGACGATTTCATAAAGGCGGCCTATTCTCCCCTGTCCTGAACACTGTACGGGTTTGACAGCAGACAATTGGCGGTACCGTTTGCATTGGTGTAGATAACACAAAGAGTAGATACCTCATCAATGGTGTCATGTCTTGTTTAAAGATGAGAGTCGTATCAGTCTGACAAACGATATGCAGTTAAACACGCTTTCATCCCACCGATATCAGGGAAGGAGACTGTTGGAGTGGTCCTGGTGAAGTTGTTTGGTGAAACATTATGATGGTCAGAGCTCCCCATTTTCGACACTGCTTCACTTACCAGAGATCGTTACTGTCATGAAGTTATTCATTCACTCGTGCTTCATTTCTTGGGTACCATTGGTCCTAACTTTGTGTTTACGGACGACGATTGGTCCCGACTTTGTTTTCAGAGATCACAATGCACTGCTACACAGAATTCATGTTGTTTATGAGCATCTAGAAAATGAAGATGTCTACAGAAGGAATTGACCAGCGTGCTCCTCTTGATTGAAACCAATGAAACCTTGACTGAAACTGTGAAATCCAATTGATCACATTTGACATATTTTAGCGAGACGACTGGGGCCACGATCTTGCCCTCTGGAGAACACCTGACAATTAAAATAGGTGGTCTTGGGGTAGAATGGAAATTCTTACCCCAAGAACTGTTACATAACCTGGTTCTTAGTAACGACAGACGGTGCAACGTTGCCATTAGGAAGATGATATTACGTACGATCATATTTTTGGTTCTTCGGTTTGTTGTTCTCCCGTTTGGCCGTACAGTTTTTTTGTGCCAATACTTTTTTATCATTAAGGTCTTTTTCTGTTGATTCTGTACATATTTATTATTTTGCCACTATATTTTCTTCGTCCTTTAAATACTAGATTCTGCTCTTGAGTATGAATTTTATGTTTGCCAGTTGATGCTTTACAGAAATACTGCCAAAATCGGAAAAGTGGCTCAAGATTTTCATGCTAGCGTATAATTAACAAAACAAGATGTAGATAGGGCATATATATTGGCCTACTTACGTTGATTCGAAATAACCTTGGAACGTAAAAATTAAGAAGTCTGAAATTTATTTGTACTTTTTTATTAGAAAATCCCCGCGTGTACTGTCAGAAAATTATACCTTTTAAAACTGAGATGTTGTAAGTCTTCAAAACCTTTAATGAGAGGTAATAAAATCTTTTCTTTGTAGCGATGCGTTCAAAAAGTTGGCAGAAAATATTTGTGGGGTAGTTCTGTTTCAAATATAGAAAAATCATTTTTCATTCAGCCTCGAATAAACACTGTTTAGAATACCTATAATTATTTGGAATATGTATCCCCATTATTTCTGGGAACTTTAAGGGAACGCTTCTTTTGGCACCCAGGTACAATAACTATCTCATCATTTTGAAGAGCTTGAATGGTCTCAAAACACTAAGCCTCTTGAATCAAGTTGATAAGTAAGAGCGGCCAGCGTGAACGGATGAGAAATTTGGCAAATTATGCCGTTGCGGCATGACGGGGATTTGTTTCTGCTAAAGAGACCCAAGCTTCTTTAGCAAAAAATAAACTTCATGTTCAAAACCCTTGTTCCCCCCCCCGCCTTGTTCATAATATAATATCGTGGTTAATTATGTACATTAGTTTTAATGAAAATCTTTAAACTATATTGAAAATTTTTAATTCTTCAACTATTCATATCTTTTTTTAATTCTCAGTTATTTTATCTTCTTACTTTTTAGTTGATTTTTTTTCATATCCATTGTTAAGTGCTTCCTGACGTTTTGCTAACGCTATAGTTCTAATCTTTTGAGTTGGCGATTTACCTTTTTCTTTGTTCACTACTTCTTGTTTTGTTTACATAATTTTTCAGTTAACTTTCTGTTCTGATTACCTTCACTTTTGTCAGATTCTGATCATTAATAAACCTGCTTTCCTTCACTTTTAACCCATCTATAAAGTGTATACCAGCCAGTTCCCCTTAGAAAGCCTTATGCGAAGACATCTCTCTCTCCTTAGGCAGATAGCCCCCGCGGCTTTGCCGTAATCACGTAAACCAAACCAAGCTTTCACTGTTAAATTTGTGTTACAAAGAAGTATGAAGCTACTTTCATTTTTAAATCTTTACAACTTTGAACAGGCTTAAAAATCGATATTTCAGCATCAGTGTTTTCTATTTAGGTTTCATTAAAGTAACAGACACGCGAGAGACACCAGTATATTTATCTAATACCAGAGCAAATGATGATATTTTAAATGTCAATTATTTGTTCTTTGTGCAGTTCATGTGAAAAGCCTTTCTTTAGAAAAATATTGTGCATTTCCCTCTGTGTAAATGTAAAATCTCAAATAAGGAAATGGAAAATATCTCTGTGTTAAAAACCACTCAGGTAGTCAATGGACCGTATAGATGCATTGCAAACGACAAACATAGAAAGTTTCATTTCAAACTGACTAAATGCTCTTCATTTTTTCAAACTCAATTCTTGCGCTATTCTGAAGTAGAATTTCCTGAGAATTTTTCTAAGCTTTAAAGAAATACTGTGATTCATTGAATAAATTTTATGTGCCTTCATTTCCCGTTTCCATAGCTTTCAATAAGAACTTTACTTGTCTGCTTTTATTCTTTCTCGCCAATTCTCAAATATGGGTATTTTAAGCCAAGGATTTTGAAATGTGAGACTGATTTCTTTCTGTTTTACTAAAAAGTTCTTTCCTATTTTAGTTAACGTAGAAACTATAATCTGAGTTCGACTTTGAAAGCCTACTCGTAAGTTGTTAAAATATTAAACAAAGCAATCCATCAAACAAGTGAAAACACTGGCGGATAGTGTTGAAAAATAAGTGCATATGCGCTCATGTCCAATGATTTCAGAGCTGCCAGCTACGAACTTTTAAGCCCAAATAAAATGTTACTTTTTATTATTAATTAATTTCAATAGACGTATTACTTCCCCATATACGCATTTTACGATACATCAAAAAAATTAAAGCAAGAGAAGTAACAGAAAATTTGCAAAATCTCATAAATTTTAGTAGCACAAGTTAGTGAAAACTAGAAAATTTGTGAAAAATCGCAGGATCTGGCAACATTGGGTGGCCACCTAAGTGATCCTTACCCCCCCCCAAAAAAAACAGGGCCAAAAAAAAAAGAGAAAGAAAGATAGAACACTGTTTCAGCTTTACGATTTCTATTTTGAAAGAAGTGAGGATTTATCTATTTATTTTTGATTTATGTATTATTTGTGTATATCATTTATTCAGATTAAGGGAGAAAGAAGTGCTGTTTAAGCGAAGGTTTCACAAGTTGATTTTAGCGCGTAACAGCCTACTTGAGGCCACGTTGTTACCGTGACTTAACAGCGATTTGATTCTGTGGTGTACAGTGCTTCTAGCCATTATGTTTGTCTCGCCGCTTTTCTACAAACCAGAGTATTCTTACTCGTTAAGCCGTTAGGTTAATCTTACTACATTTAATTTCAGTTCAACATTATTTATTTAAGTTAAGGCAGAAGTGTAGGCTTGTGTCAATCCAAGTTGAGTCATTGTTACTTCTTTGTGTTCAAATAAAAAGGTCTTATATACTCTTCTTCCGACTTTTGCTTTGTATCATAAGACTCGAAGATAATTCTTCTACAGTACTTTTAGAGCTCGTTAATCTATGCTTCCTAAGGATACCAGACTCTATGCTGGCGCCCGAACTATAAGAAGAAGAATGGGACAGGAAACTTCCCGTTTTAGTATCTTGCCCTCAACGTCGCAAGCCTCGTCGACCACGGTGAATCCCATGGAAAGATTTGAATTTATTGTCAACACTCTTAGAGCTGCTATGAAACCAGCAGCAACTTTTGATGAAAAGACCCCAGTCTCAAGTTTTATTGAACAGTTAAATTCGCATTTTTTGCTGAATCCTGTTCAGGAAATGCAGAAAGTTACTATAGTCACGTCCGCTGTTAGAGGCCAGGCTTCTACGTGGTATAAAAGCGTCAGCAAATTTTTCTTGGATAAGCCTGGTAGCGAAAGCTACCACTTCGAGAACTTTAAGTATGCATTAATTAAAGCGTTCCCCATCGTAAGGTATAGAGCTAAGCTTGAGTCAGAGCTAATCAGCAAAATTCCAGCATAAAATCGAGGATTTGACGGA
The DNA here is from genome assembly GCA_000611955.2 of Stegodyphus mimosarum. Taxonomy (NCBI): domain Eukaryota; kingdom Metazoa; phylum Arthropoda; class Arachnida; order Araneae; family Eresidae; genus Stegodyphus; species Stegodyphus mimosarum. The sequence continues at coordinate 151,140 of KK121580.1, read as the reverse complement.
CTTTATCTTAAGTCCAAATTTTTAATATGTTGTACGGCAAGAAGACGGACGAAGAAATTATTGAAACAAGTTCAAGATTTTTTGAACTTCAGAATCCAAATTTATTTGAACTAGCGGCGAACTTCCAAAATCGACGCGTGGCTGAGAAAATCGAATAACAGGGTACTATGTACCTAAATGAAGGACGCTTTCTTGGAGGACCTTCGAAAGGAAACTGGCTCGTATACACGTCACACGTGGAGAAATCCTCTAAAGCGCCCATGCAGCCAGCCCGTCACATGGAATCGAACCTAGGTCGGAACTACCAATGTTTTGCGGTTTTACTAGTCGGCCGCTATGTTCCGCTGCCAGAAGCTAACTTCAAGATTTATGCAGCAAAATGTTAATTCGCCGCTAGAGAACTTAGATACTCAGGCTAGTGGATCCAGAAGGACGAATCGCGAATAGTAGTGATCGCAAGTTACTTAGCTTTTATAAGAGCGAATTGGTTATTTATTTACTTATAAAAGCATTTAATATGGCATCCGTTATAGGTAGTGAAGTTTTATTAGAACCACTCTTAAATGTCAAAGAAAGTACGTCTTATAATAACAATGTGAAATGAGTTTTCTTGATAAGGGCCAACTACCGAAGCTAACTTAAATTTTAGTGCGGTCTTGAAGGAAGAAAACATTTACGTTTGAATTAAATGACGTTCGTTTAATTAATGAATTCGTACGGTATTATCACTGAAGCATTAAGTCTTACATTAAATGAATAAGTTTATTAGACCAAAGGGGCATTTTGCCCAGAAGGGCTATCAATTTCCTTTTGGCATTTTGCGTTGATTTAGTATAGAAGGTAAATCCCTTGTAGAGACATTAGGTTATTTTGGAATCATCAGACATGAAAAATAAGCAAAGCCTTCGCCGGGAATCGAACCACGGACCTCCCGGGTACGCGTCGAGCGTGCAGACCACTACACCACGAAGGCATGTGAAGAAGATAAGAGAAATACCTTATACCCTTTTTAAACTGTTGCCACCAAATATTAGAGCCCTGTATTAGATTTAAAGAAATTAAATAATGAAGAATCTGCATAAACGTATGCATGTTTCTCGCATTGTGATAAAACAACGGTACCTAGAACCATCCAGTTTTGAATACAGTACATCTCCATAAGAATATGGGCATCTGGACGCCCGAATTTGGAATATGGATTTCTTTTATTATCTATTTAATATTTTGTAAAGCATTTATGAGTTTTTTTTAATTAAGAAACTCAGCGATTTCAAAACAAGCAATGGCAACACTATAAAAAAAAGGATAGTGTTCGGAGAACAGCCTTGACGCAAAAAAGGGAGAAAAAGCTTATTGTGGTATTTCAGGCAATGGTTGTCTTTTGATGACGTACTTCCTCTAGGCAGACAGCCGTAATACTTTTCCCTTGCTAAGGGATTATCTGTAGAATTACTTATTATCTGTAGTATTTATTATTAGTATTTATTACTGTAGTATTTGTTATTTTAGTATTTATTCTTTAGTATTTGATTATCTGTAGTATTTACTTGCGTTGGCATAATGAAATGTCTCCCATACCCTTAAAGAAGCCAAGTTGGCGCAACCAAGGCTGTTCTTCGAACAATGTCTAAAAAAAGAAACAAAACATTTTAATCTCCAGCGCACGAGACTGTGTATCGGAATATTTAAAAACGCGAGACCGTGTATCGGAGTATTTTAAATATTTTGTGATATTGCTGTTGAATTGAGTTTTACAGTTTAAGTGCGAAGAACATTATATTTAATAAATGAAGGTAACACAGAAAACGTTAAAAAAAACGCCTCTTTGGGCTTAATATAAAATCTGAAAGCTTTCAGATTTTTTTTTTTTACATTTATCATTATTTCAAGAATTCCGCCCGGAAACTTTTTGCTAAGCGTTCTTTATCTGATGTATAACAAGTTATGGCCATAAGGAATTTCTGTAGTGCCAATCCTTCATGGAATAGTTTTAAAAATAAATTACCATAAATTATTATTAAAGCAGTCATAGAGCCATATCAATCTTACCATAGGCAAAAATCCTAGAAGAGTTCTGTTGATAAGGAAGAAGTAAATATTTCAATGGAGTCAGAAATATTTTAAATGATAATCGTAAAAATGTTGACGTTATCTATGTTGTTCGCTGCGTACAGTCAGCGTGAATAGTGAATTTCATTGTTAAGTGTTTTAGAAATGAACCTGCTGTTTCCACACTCCAGTCATGATTTATCATTTCTAAACAATTACTTATCTCCTTATTATTTTTGTTCCTTTTATATTTGCAATAATTACATATCGAACTCAAATATCACATTGATTTTTACTGTATAACTCAAGACTATTAAAAGAATGTTATATAAGTCAAAGATTACTTAAAATTGATAATTCATTTTCGGAACGGAAACACCATTTCAAATCTGGAAATTTAACCGGTGATTATTAGCGGCAGTTTTGAGGAATCAAATTATAATAAACAATATTTTTAAGCCCTTCAACAGCTTGACTAATTAATTTTTCTACGATTAGATAAAATTCTATGTCACTTTAAGCTGTGATATAATAATACTATAGCAAGTTCTTTTCTGCACCATTGGCATGATTGCCAGTGTTTGGCCCATTCCATATAACGAATTCTACTAAGCTGTCCGCTATAACACGTAAGGACTATTTTGTAATAAATACAAAAGTATTTCGCATAATAAACGTGATTTCTTCTATTATGGCGTTTATTATATCAATCATTCGATGAAGGGCCATTTTTTCCTATAGGAAATAGTGTTTATCCATTCTAAACTCGAATACAAATGTGAAAGCCTCCTTTTTTCCCCCTCTGTTTCCAAATTAAGAAACATTTTTAAAACTTTTTTAGAACATTAAAATCGTTACCAGTATTGGAAATGCTAAGAATTTATTTATTACAAAAATATTTAAAAACTACAAAAAATCGTTAAATGTCTTTATCCCATCATTGGAAAATACTCTTCACTAGATTTGGGTAAGAAGAGACTTATTTATCTTACTGTTATTAGGCCAATAAAAACCTACGCTTCATCGGTCTGGTGGACAATTACTGATCAGGGGCTTAATAAATTACAAGTGGTTCAGAACAGATGTCCACTTTTTTTTGGTAAGGTATAAGTGCCTTCATAGTGACCTCACAGTAGAACCCCTTGCAAACTTCTTACACAAGATTAATAAGCAAGTCTATCAGGACGCACAAGATTGCAACATTATGAATCATTTCAATCGCTTGCGTCCTTGCACACTTTTATTATAACGAAAACCAAAATTTCCCCACATAGGATTTAAAATTGTGCAAGCATTCTAAATCATTTTCCTAATTTTTGTAGGACTTTCTACTAATTTAGCATGGCATATAATTGTAAATATTATGCAAATAGTGGTCTTTTTTCTGAAGAAATATGTATTTTATGTTTTATGTACTGTTTAATTCTATGAAATGTGTTTTTCACATCCCTCACGTGACAAAGGAGTCACCAACTTTCCTCCTATTCTCTGGAACCACTCATGCATTTTTGCTCTTGCATCGCTCTTTGAAGCACCCGTGTTGAGACAGTCGGTATACAGCTTGCATACTTAGCCAGCTAGACGCGGTGACAGAGGCAACTGGAACTGGATTAAAAACTACACTGAAGAGCCAAAACATTTTGACCAACTACTCAATAACGCGTTAGGCGCCCTTTTGCCAGCAAAACAGCTGCAACTAGCCTTGGCATAGACACTACATACTCGTAGTGCATGACTGGAGACAGGTTGTATCAAATGTCTAAGCAAACGTTGCGCAAAGTCGAGCTATTGCGATATGGTAGTGTTTGAGCTTTGATCTGCCGCTCCATGACATCCCAAATATGCTCTATCGGATTAAGATCTGGCGAATTAAGTGGGTAGGACATTAACTGGAATTCTTCATTATGCTCCTTGAACCACTCCAACACAATTCGAGCCTTGTGACATGGGCATTGTCCTGCCGGAAGATTCCATTTGGGATTGGGATAACAGACATCATGTAAGGGTGCAGCTGCTTCGCAGTTATGTTCAGATAAACAGTAGTTTTCATGGTTTGTTCAACCAGAACTAAGAGTACCAGAACCGTCCATAAGAGCGCTTCCAAAGCATAATGACATCCCCACCAGAATGCGTATGACCTGCTGTGCAGGGTGGAGCAACTGTTCGTCTGGAAGATAACGTACCCGGACACGATCATTGCAGCGATGAAAGAGAAATCATGATTCATCCTACCAGGCAACTGTCTTCCACTTATCCGTGGTCCAGTATCGATGTTTCCGGGCCCGTTGTAGGAGTAGTCGACAATGATGCTTGGTCAACAAAGGTACACGAGAGGGACGTCTGATGCGTAGTCCCTTATCCAACAGTGTCCGCTGAACTGTGTGTTCCAAAATACTTGACCTACACTGTATTCAGCTACCAGCTGAGCCGCTGTCTGGAGCCGATTTTGTTGTACCAAGCGGCACAGTCTCTGATATCCTTTTTCTTTCATGATTACATGGACAACCAATGCATTGGCATCTATTGCTGGTTTCACGTTTCATTTACCCACTTTGCATAGATACTAACAAGCGAGGTCGTGAAGAACGAAACTTTCGTGCAGTTTTGGAACTTTTTCTGAGTCTTCTAGCTTTTACAATCTGCATCCTATCAAATTCGCTTAGATCAGCAGCCAGCCATTCCCATCACTCGTAAAAGTAAGAGCAAGAATGAATTCTTACCTTTTCCAGCAGCAGTTAAATACCATTTCCACTTAATCAACTGCCCTCCATGTCATCTAGACGAATCCATTGAAAAATGGGGGGATGGTCATAACGTTTTGGCTCGTCAGTGTATATGTATGTGAAAATTTTCACAGTGGGTTTTAATTCACTATAGTCTGAGGCTTTCCTGTCTTTTTCTCGTCATAGAAAGCTCACATGTATTTTACCTTCTTGCATATCTGCTTTTGGTTTTATGAAAGATCTAGGTTTCAAGAAAATTCTCTAGCAATTTACAAGTTATCTATGGTGGTCTCCATCATCTACTGTATGGTGCTGAATTAGGTGAATTACATTTTCAATGAACAGGTCAGTTTCTCTGGTCATCTCAGCTCGTTGGGATGCCCCTACTAGGCTGTGACCTGAAGGGAGTTCATGTGAATACTAAACATAGGGCAATAGCATGAAATTACAACGACTAGATGCAATAATATTCAAGACAAAGTTTCACGAATTTTAAGGAAACGTGATCAGTAAACTTTTAGACGGTTCAAATTAAAAGACATGTGATACGTATGGCTGTGAGCTAGGTATGCCAAAATTTTACTTTATATAGTCTGTTTTACTAATGGCTAATACAAATAAGTCAAGAAGAATCCTCCTGTTCCAAATCGTTATAGCAAATAATGCAAATGGTACATATTCAAGTGCAATACAATTAATTAAACACCCAGTACATAATGCAAAGGAACAAACAAGAATGCTTTCCTCAACTAGCCACCAAAGTTACCAAATTTAAAAACATTGTTTTGAGATCGCCATTTTCACCCTAACATAACAAAATCAGAATCTACACTATGCATGCCGTCGAGCCAGTCAGATCCGACGTGTCTTAACGTATTTTTGAACGTATTTTTTAAGATGGAAAGGAATTAGAAACTCGATGTGCGCGTGGCGGGACTATTTTAATTTGTAACAGGATGAGGCTTGTTGATTTATCCTGTATTGTATCAAAGGGCACCAAACACGTTCTCAACCGAAAATAAAACAATATTTTGTGCCAGCATTGCTTGTAGACTAACTCGCAGATTCCATGTATCAAAGTCCCAATAATCGCTTTTTTACTTCTTAAGATCTTTTGTACTCAAGCTGAGCTTGGAATTTACCAATTTGTTTTTGAACTTCTTCCTGCTCACACAACGTTTTAGTTTTTCCATTCTATTATTAAACATTGCATTCATAGCGCTTACGCTACCTAAAATTCAACAGCAAAATCAGATATGTTTTAAAAGCAGCATATTTTTAGAATTTCTGATATAGTGTTGCCATATATTTACGTGTATTCATTATATCAATGTTCAGTTTTTTTTAAGTGGCCTACAGAACGTTTTTTGTCTTTTGAACTTTTTTATTAAACAGCACTTTCTTAACACTTAAGCCAATAAAAATTTAACAGCAAAACCCCAAAATTTTTAAAAGCAGCATATGTTCAGAATTCTCGAAACAGTGTTAAGTATTGCCGTTATTTTTTTCAATCTTTTCTCAGTTTATCAAATGAATATTAAAGTTTCTTAGTAAGAGAACTTACAATTATTTTATTGTTACTTTTCTGTTTCTTATGTTTATTTATTAAACCCCACTTTCTTCGCACATAAAAATTCTATAACAAAATATTTAAAATCAGCATACTTTTGAATTTCCGATAGAATATTAAGTATTGCCATATATTTGTTTTCATATTCACTGTATTATTTCTTTAAAAAATAATACATGGCCACATTATTTGATGGTAATGTTCTTTGATTTGAAAAGAATCATCATCCGTCTAGATTAATAGTACCGTTGCTGGTATATTTTCTCTAACAAGGTATGATTTTAGAAACGTGGCAATACTAAGTAAAATAATGAATGAGACAGAGAAGAGATGGAGGGGAAAGGAAACAATATTTTTCGAAGCTTAAAGCATGCGGCCACGAAAGCACCCAGTGAAGAAGGCTCCACTGGCCACTTAATAGACGTTTTTATTTATAATCTGTTAGCTTCTTACGTAAGTAACGCCAAATGCGACTGAATATTTTGTTCCATTGCGAATAATCACGAGTAATCAAGGCTAAATTTTATCGCGCGTTATCAAGGCTGCGAAAAAAGATATCGGTGCCTTTCCGTTCGAATGCTTTAATATATTTTACGGCTAGGTCGTCACCTTAAATCATAAACTGCTTCGATAAGGATGAAAAATACCTCTAACATCTAACTTATCACAAATTCAAAAAGTAACAAATTAATGAAAATAAAAATTCTGATTTTGTGGATATAAGCATAATGACTTCAAAAATACGCGATTTAATTATAATTGTTTGTATTCTGATCTCTTTAACGTTCACTTGCGCATCTGATGTCTTAGAAGCGGATGTTAAGAGTGCAGGCCTGAGCCATATCTTTAGAGGAAAGGAAGCAACAGATTTTACCCAATCAGTGAAAAACAAAGGTAAAAATAAATTTTTGTACTTACTTTATAAAGTAAAATTTCCCAAGCCCGTTTGCGCAATCTTGACCTGTTAAATGGGGCTTAAATGAGTTCATTACATTGAGTTTACTCCTGGAAAATATTAAATTCAATTTTCATATAAAGCGAGTTACTGAAGCAGAGAGGTAGTTCGTTGTCTTTATGCCAACCTAAGTGCAGTAATAATTTATTCACTTTTGGAGAGATACTTTTAAATTACAATTGATGAATTAAGTATTAACAGTTGTATACATACGAAATAAATTAATTTTATATCGTTGTAATTTTCTGTCATTTCATAGCAGTGTATTTAAAAACACATTTTTTTTTCTCCTTAGAAGTTTAATCACGAATTTGTTACTTAGATTAACATTTTACTTCAAAGCGAATATGAAAACCGTTGGTCACGGGGAAGGATGCCTACGTGAAGGCCTTTTAGAGAAAAATGGCCATATAACACCTAAAGAAAGCCTTAAAATGTGTTTAAGACATATTTTATTCTTTTGTATAAGCGTCTTTTATTTTGGGACAAATTGCGACAGATTTTCTACATCCAGAAGAGAATTATTCCCTGATATTTAATTGTTATTTCATCACTTAATCAAAAGCGGTAACTAATAAAATGAATACCATTGCAGCACCGTCATTAAATGAAATGACGAGAAATGTTTCAAAAGCAAGGACTCTTAAATACTTTTGGCATTTGATATGAAAATAGTAATTAAAATTTATAGCTTATAAATGTAGGTCGATATTTAGCTCTCCACTCGAAGGCGTGATGGTAGGTAGGTATTAATTTATCGCTATTTGATTTGACGGAGAGCTTTATAGAAAATACAGAATAATAATTCTTTTAAATGATATAGAACTCTCTTCAGCTTCTCTCTAATTACTACAGTTTAGTTTGTAAATCTAGAACAAATTTAATGTGATGTAGTTTTAAAGTTTATATTTATTCATCTGTTGATTATAATCAGTAATGTTTTTCCTCATTCTTAAATGAATACGCCTTATTAAAACAAAAGTTCTAATTTAGAGGAATTAAAAAATAAAACTGAGACATTTGTGCACAGCATCGCAAATTTCAAGACTTTTTTTTTTCAGTTGGCAACCCTAAGTAATTTGGAGTTTTATGCACAAGAGCAGAGTATAACATAACATAACATATTATTGGCATTTCCTGTTCCGCGAACTTAATCGCAGTACAGGTGCTTCCCTCGCCGAATCGGGACCGAGGTTCAACCCCTTTCCCGGAACCTTGGAGCAACGCACCCAATTTGGGGCGTCACTGGTCGTTATTTGCTACCTACCAGTCGCACGGGCCAGCCCGTCGCAGGGAGTCATTTCCCAGCCTGCCCAGGGAGTTACCCCCGGGCTACTAGAACCTCCCTGCTCTAAGACATGCCGGACCCCGGGCCGGCCAATAAGTGACCTTTTCGGAGCCCCCAGAACCACTAGGTTCATGATTTGCATACCCCTGTGGCCGAGACTGCCTAGGTACAGATCCTAGCCAGTAGCTTCGCAGATTTCTCTAAATCGACCTCCCCTACCCGAGGGGAAGAGCAGAGTATCAAATCTGAATTTGTATCATACTGAAAGTATTGATTTAAACACTGCAAAGATGAACTGGAATTCAAAAGAAAATAAAAACCGTTCGCGGTCATTTAGCTGACGCAATCTCCTTAAATGCTTATGCTGTTTTAATAGAAAGGTCTACTAGCATTTTTCTTCTGGCGCTGTTTACGTTTCGTACAGATCTCAGCATCTAGCTTTAAAGAATAACACAATTTTGCATTTCCTTAATTGAATTTGTCCTTTGGTTTTACAAAATATTTTTATTAGTTCAAAAAGGACTTTAGTCGCAAATGGGATATTACTCTCGAAACGGCATTTTGCGTTGAATCGCTATAAACGGCATATCACTTTTCAAATTGTTACCATCAAATATTATCGCCCTGTAGTATATTTAAAAAATTAAATAATGAAGAATATGCATGAATGTATGCAATATTTCTCTCATTGTGAAAAAACAACGGTATTTAGATCTGTCCAATTTTGAGTAACGTAGTTCTCCACCCGAACACAGGTACCTGAAAGCTCGAATTTTAAATTTCGGATTTTTTTTTATTATGTATTTCGTATTTTATAAAACTTTAACGAATTTTTTTTCATTAAAAGTGGATTCGTCAATTGATTTGTTATTAGTTGGCCTCGAACAATGGAGCTAGCATAGATTAAGCGACGCATAAATTCACAGCAAGAAAGTATTTCTGCAAACATTTTACAGCAGTTTCCTCCATTGTTGGACACTCCACAGGCCATATTTTAAAAGTGAGTTCAAGGGGGGGAAAATATTACGATTTGTCTTTAAATGTGTATGAAAAGGGCTATACGTTAGACTAGTGTTACGAGCTTAGTTGCCCGAAAACATTTTACGCGTATGGTTGTCAGAGTTAGGCGCATTCTGAAAAGTGACGAATTCTACTAAGGTGTTTGCGGTAACACTACATATTATTTTGTTTTAAATACACTAGTATTTCGCATAGTAAACGTGATTCCTTTCACGATGATGTTTATTATATCAATCATTTGATGTGTGGGCCTTTTCTTATCTCAGCATCGTAAGGAAATAGTTTTTATCAACTCTAAATTCGGTTAAATTCGGCTTTCGTGGCCTCACGCTTTAAGTCTCAAGTCTTCTTTCGGTTTAATCCTGGTATACGGTACACACCTGATTTAGCAACATTTGGCGAAATTATGATTGGCAGTAAACGAGTCATGTTGGTGCTGGCGACGGTTTTCAAAATCGCGCCAAGATCGCACCGTATACTGGAATTTTACCTTTCTTTATTTGGTATAATGTTAATGAAACTACTTCAAAGGTTGTTAAATGGAATGAGAATTGGTTATAAAATTTGTGAACTGTGTTTGTGCAATTATTAATGTATGTATTCAAAACTTTTATATTTATAATATTATGTGAAAAATTTTAAGAGCTCTTCCCTAAACAAGTATCATCATGAAGATTCTAAACTTATGCGTTTTTATGGCAATTCTAAATTTGATTTTTCTTTCCCTGTGTTTTCTTTTTATCTAAAGTCTTTTTAAAAAAATTATTAGTGTAGGGTAATGTAAAATTAAGTTTACTAAATTTCTCAGACATAACTTGATTATACAAGTTATTTGTCTCGAATTTTAAGTACTTATTTTTACTGCAGGTATATGCTGTAAAAGAATTTTTATGCTCATAAAACTAAACAAAAACTTAGATTTTATCATATAGTACTGAAAGTCAGTTATCTCTTATAGGAATTGAGGTGTTTATACTCTGTTGTATTTAAACATCCCGCAATCATCAGCAAGTTGTTACGCTGTTGGCTTTGTGAGGACTTATCTATTTTAATCCAAGTTTACTATTATATAATATTCCTTTTTTTTCTGCGTATTAATTTTTACACTGCTCTATAATATGAAAATTCGATTTTTTATAATAGGTAAATAAGTATTTTAATAAAATTTCATATCTGAACTAGAAGTATTTTGATTTTACATTGATAATTTTCAACGTGCTTTCTTTTAATTGCTTTTTGCGAGAAATTTTCACAAGACTGCGAGAGTTTCTTATATGATTGTTCATCCACGTCAAGCATTTGCAAATTTATACTTTAGAGACTTTTAAATTGGACTCTAAACTTTATTTACAGAATAACATTTTGTTAGTATTTCTTATATTTTAAAGCCATTTATGTTTTCTTTCAATTGCAAATTGTTAATGTTTTACAAAATTTCCCTTTTGTTACTCATTTCTAATGATTTTTCTCAGAAACCTCTTCAAACCTTTTTTCTCCTGGAAGGGGGAATATGCAAGATATAAAAATACAGATATAAAAATACCACGAAAATTTATTCACGAACTAAACTTAATTGGAACAAATTGGCACCAGACCTTTAAATAACCTTTAAATAATTAATTTAATTCGCTTTGCGCCACTTTCCGTACACACTGCAATAACAGCAATGCGAAAGCTAGCTAGTCGCTGTATAGGATTAAGAGAAAGCACGCTGAAAATTTATAAATACAATGTACTATGCCCACGATATGCGCACTTCCTTTTGCTGCCCTGCGCTTGCTGGCTGAAGGATATCTCTTTCTTGGCTGCTTCCTTCAAAAATGTAATGCGCCATCATCAAAATTGTGGAATGCAGATTGTCTCATTGTGATGCGCCATGCCATACAATAATCAACAAGTGATAATATTATGTTTGGACTATCAAGTCATTTATAATTCTTCAAAAGTTCCTGTCATCTTTTACTACGTAATCGACATTTCAGTACTCTTTTAACTTCAATCCACTCACGTCTGCAGACTAATTGGTGTTTTCCGTAGTCAAGCACTCATCTAATATGAAAATTTCTGCGAGAATTTAATTATCATCTCATATATATAATAATTAAACATGGAAGGTGACACAAAACTGATTACGACTTCAAAAATTAACTTGTTTGGACATAACACACGGCAAATTTTATTCCACGATAGAAATTGTCTTTTCGGAGTATTTACAACAAGAGCTAGGACATTTATCTAAACGTGGGACTTGTTATTATGTTCACTTTATAAAATGTAGTGTCCTTGACACTGAGCCAAATCTTACGCATGAGAAATGCAGCAGTAACTTGCACAGTCCAAGCAATTAGTTCCACCATTATCCAGGAAATGTTTAACACCGAACCAATCCAAAAAATAAATACACGCAAAAAGCTAATAATTGGTTCCCAAATGTTTTTTTCCCCTTTTTTTGTGTTTTCAATGCACGGAATGTGTTTAATAAATTCAAATGTCTTTATTAGAAATAAGTTTTAAAAATGAATGACTTTCATACAGAGGTTGTTCACACATTTCTTAGACAACTTTCATTGCAATTACGTAAATATTTTGCTTAAAGTATTTATGTTTTAAATGTTCTATTTGATAACTCTTATTCTTTACTATCTTTATACATCGTAATTTCCAAGATAATCAAACCTTTCATAGTATTCGAAGAGGTATATTACTCTATTGCTTTTGAACAGCTTTCCGAAGTCTAAAGAGGTTTATAGGTCGACGTTTGGACAACCCGTGTTTTAAAAGTCCAAAAGGGCAAAAATAAATTATTGATAGATTAGGAGATTTAGTTGAGATATGAATAAAGGGTACGGCCTTGATACTCGTTTCTTGTTCCATTTTTTCCAGGAAATTGACAGTAAATTTTGACGTGTGGCTGCTTGCTTTCTCTTGATGCAATTCTACTGATTGATCACACTGTATGTAAAGAGAAGGTATTTCACGTTTGAAAATTGGGTATGAACTATGATATTTATGATAAGCGGAGTTGATCTTAGCATTTTTCTCCACTCTCTTATTTTTAATTTGACGTTATATAAAAACCAGCAACATTCACTAATCCCTTAGAAAAACTTCCTTTAGATTCCTTTGACGCTGATTTAAGATTTTTTTTCCTCCTCTTTGATGGTAATAAATGGATCTCTTTGTATTGCAGTCATTTAAGTAGACCGAAGATTCGTCTATTGTGACAGCATTTTAAAATTTTTATCCGGATAAATGTTTTCCATAAAGAATTCTGCAGCGCGTTCTGCGTTCGGCGGTATGTCGTAGAGAAAGACGACGCACCTTATGTTTTTTCGCCTTTTTACAATTTAAATCAGGATTAATCATTTTGGTTACAGTTGACACTGAGCATTTTTATGATTTTGCAACTGCCCTTTGACTTGGTGGATTTTTCTTTCAACATTAAAGAGCTTACTTTTGCAACATTCGAAACATTCCGTTTTTCCTTGGATACATATTTGAAACAACTTTTCAACTTGAAGGTAAATTTTGGCGTTTTTTTCCCTTGGGTTTGACAACTTTGCCTATCGCAGCTCTAGATATCGAAAAACTATTGTTTTCATAACGTTTTTTAATAACTTAACATGAACAATTTTCTTCGGAAAGAACACAAACATAGCCTTCCATCCGTTGCTTCTTTAAAAGTGCCATTTCGCATGAAAACAAAAATTATCAAGTAGCAGACGATAATTTATACTTTCAAGAATATAACTGCAGTTTAAAAAATTCCAACTAGAAGTGTTTTTTTTTCCTTTTCATAGCCATGCAAAATCGTCTAAAAAGTGTGCGAACAGCCTCTGTAATTCATTAGTTATTTTCTGAAGACTGCGATATTGATTTCTGAACATTTCATTTCTTTGGCCTAGTACTTTTCCTCATTTATTTTTGATTTGTTGAATTAAAATTCATTTTGCTTTGAAGTATTCAAAACGGACTACAGTGAATCAGGACTGACTGAAGCCTCACACCGCTGGGTTTTGCTGTATATTGTCGGAAAAATAATCACATGGCTTTATATTTTCTGCATGAACTTCTGAAAAACCTCTTAAGTACCCATCGTGTATCTGATGAAAACTTAAACATGCAATCCTACGGAGCACTGTTTTGCGTGAAAGATTCAGTTCATTCATTGATTCACTCACGGTCTCTAGTCTGTTGATATCGTGTTCTATAAAAAAACCAGGTCATTGGCAATAGATTTTCAAATGAATAACATATCAAAGCAGAGTGCCTCCGACTATTCAAAGCGCAGCGTATCACATTTACGAGATGGTTATGAGGCTGTCTATCTCATTTAAGTAAATGTTTCAATCCTATCGTGAATCTTTGCTCCGTGATTGACATGGTGATTTAGTGAAGAAAATAGTGTCTATCAAAGAAGGTAATAGTAAACATTTTAAGCTTGAGTAAATTATGAAACAATAACCTAATATACTTATTTTTAAGCTGCATCCCGTAATAGTTAGCTACGTATAAGCAAAATTCGGTTGGTTTTATTTTTAGTTTAGTTGTAAAGACTAAATATAATAGTAATATGTAAATATGATTCATAGTAAATATGACTGCCAATTAATGCTGCATAATTTTGATGCTGGATCTTGATATAAAGAATTTTTTAATCTATTCAACAGTTTCTTATAACTATATTTTCCTTGTGTGCTTCTTTTCAATCGAATAGTTTATCGATTTATTGTTGTTGCTGTCATTAGAGGTAGGAAGTAAGAGGAGACCCCTTAATTGATTTTCCCCAATTTTGTAATTACATCTAAATATACGCATAAATGTATATATTTTCTTTATCTACAATATTTCAGAGTACTAAGTATGTGAAAAGAACATTTTTAAACGTTTCATTCTGAACGGAATTGAATGCTATACTTTTCCCAGAACAGTTTAATTTGAAGGAAATATTTTCACAAGTTTTCCTTAATTGCATTAGAAACAAATTTAATGTAATTCAATTTTATTCCGTTAAGGATTACAAAAATTAAGATCGAAGTTTACTGTATTATTAATATTAAAATTATGCATTATTTCTTTTCTATTAACAGAGCTTCTCCCTAAAATACTTTCTCAAATATGAGATGATTTTTTAGCTTCTGAGGCATCTTTTAAATCGAAAATCTGAGTCAATTTATAATTAATGCTCTGTGCGGTTCATGATCTGTTCAATTTATAATTAATGCTCTGTTCAACTTTTATTTCAATGGTGAAATACGTTAGATATTGCTGCTGATGTCCATGTACTCCACTTTCTATGAGTATTTTTGAAAAGGATTAAAAAGGGGGCTTTTTTTATGTTATTTAAAACGTAAGGAAATAATTCTTTTAATACTTATTATATTTTTTATCCTTAATTTCAACCATACAGATTCTACAAATTCTCCTTTACTAATTCCTTAAGGACACATCTCATAGACTGGGCTTTACAACCGTTTTTTTCCCCACAGCAGTTTATGAATGAATAAAGCCTTCATTTTCAAATACATTTATAAATAATTTAATAAATATTTAAGTATTTTGTTGAAGGCAGATACATGCTTAGCATTTACAAGCATATGCATGTAACTTCATAACTGGTTACCACTATGCCGAGAGGGCCTCATTAGCAGTGATGAAACTTTCTCTGCTTAGTGAATGTTTTAGTTACTAAACCGTCCTTATAAGTTAGCTTAAAATTATATTTTAAAGATTGAAATACGGAAAACCTTTTGAAATTTAATAGTTTTAATTTTATTAATTTCAGCACCTTGCACGAATGATTCCGACTGCGTTTATGGATTCTGTAGGAGTAACGATGACAAGCAGAAATTCTGTCAGTGCTTCAACGGTACAAGCGGCGACAAATGTCAGCTAATTGACGATTGCGAAAGCAAAAAGCTAGATTGTGGCAAGGACCCCAAAATCAAGTGTTTGTACGCAGGCGGGAGATTTGGGCAAGCCTATTGTGCATGCCCTGATAAAAATCTAAAATTTAGTTACGACTCAAAAACTTGTATAGGTAAGTAGAAATCTCAGTATGGTTAAAAGTGCATTGTTTTAAAATCCATTGATCAATCCAAATGTTTCAATAAATGCATATTTGAGTACTGAAATTAAAAGAAAAGGATAAGAATGAAAAATTAAATTACAAATTTTGGTTAACAACAATAACACAGTTATTATTATTGGTTATAAGTTTAATAAGTTTTCCTAAAGTTAAAATAAGTAATAAGTTTTTCTTCGTAGTCATATAAATTTTAAACTATTATGATAAGCATTTGAAGAATTAAGTCATTTTACCAATATACTGAGATTTAAGAATTTAATTTCTAAAACTCTTATCTTCAGACCTCAAATAATTCCTCTTTGGACTCGCAATGGAACTTAGTAGCAAGTATTTGTTTGAAAATATAGATAAAGTAAAGAAATCAAATTAATTAATTATCTTAAAGAAAGAACATCAGGAGTTCTTTAATCAGTCTTTTAAGTAACAGCAAATTTTGATTTTGTAGAAGTATCAGGTTCTGTTATTTTTCCTTCGGAAGAAAAATGCTGAAAATCAGCTACTGACACATGCTGCATCAGCCATGGCTGGGACTCAAACCATGGATCTTCCAGTTGTTTGTTGGACTTGCTACCAGCGACATCACCACATCATTGGAGAAAAATGCATCAATTCCTTATAACTTCAAACTAAACCAGCAAACTGAAATTTAAAGCAAAGGAATAATTTTATTTAAATAAATTTAAAAAACTGAAAATAAACGATTTAGTGTTTTTAAGATATAGCAGTTATAAAATTTTAAATATAACTATTGAAGCTCTTTAGCACAATAAAACTTAAAACCTAAAAAGATTTCTGCAAAATAGGAAAGTATAACTTACCTTTCATTTGGAAGAAACAAGTATCATAATATATGCTTGATATGCGTGCTGCTCCGTATTGGAAATTATACATATTAGTGCAATATTATAAATCACATATATTTTGCTTTTAACATACTTAATATACAAGCACAGACTTCTTACTCTTGCTCTGGCGAGCTGTGGAGTCAAGTCTCATCAGCAGCAATAATTAACGAATTCCCTATTGAATTTGCGTTGTAACCTTTCATTATTTTATCCCAAGCAGCGCTTAGTAACGATTTCACAACTTAACATGCTTCTACCAGAATGTTATGATAATTGCATTGCACATTCTTTCCCTTACGGCATTTGCTCTAAAATAATTCAAACCACGGAATTAAGATCATTTTTCAGTCTTTACTGTTTAACGGATAAGTTTAGTTGATTATACACTGCTGGCTACCCAAATTGCAACACAAAGAAAGACAAGAGATATCACAACAAAATTTATTTAGTAGATAACATGTTGAGCACGTTTCAAATGATTAAATATATAGACTTCTGTGAAGTGTGGTTTCTTCCAGAATCAGTAGTCAGAGTAGCCGTCATTGTTGGAGATCACCGCTGCCACACGCCTCGGCATTGATTCAAAGAGACTCGGATGTGTTCTTGGGGTACAGCAGACCAAGCAGCTTCCACACGTACTTGTAATGCTCAAGAAGAGATTCGTTTAAGTTTAAATGTTAAATGCTATTAAGTCTTCGTCTCCGTAAAATTATCCTTTCTATCTCGATGACTCGGGAAAGGAAGTTAATGGCATTTTGTAATAAGATTCCATAGAGCTAGCTGTAATGTTTGTCAGCAAGCATCATCTGAATATAGCGTCAGCACTCATATTCATCAACACAACGTTCATAAAAAAAATTGACCGTGAAACATTTGGAAATTCACTGTTAGTAAAGAAACAATAAAGCTTCTATTTCGAAGAATCATGTGACTACCACAGTCAGAAATTTGTCGGCGACTGCGAACAATCCACCTAAACGCAGTTCATTACGCCAGTTATCTCGGCCTTCTTTAAATAGTCTCGACTTGTCACGAAATTTGCTATCATTCATAGAATTCGGATCACATATTAGGCAGATCTAACAATAAAACCTTTTGGTGTCATTTCTTTAGGCAACGAAGATAATAACTGACTTTATTCCAGAGCGAAAGACTACTCCATCGTCTTAAAGATTTCGATCGCACACCACAAAACGCATACCTGCCGACATGATTTAAAATGGTGCGTGTTTGCCTGCAAGAGACGCCGAAGGATATCGCGCCTCTGAAAATTACTAATGGACTCGTTAAGATATAGCCAAATGGGATTTACTTAAAAAATAAAAATATTTTGCAAGAGCCTGTCTAGCAGCTATGCAATTTTCTTGATTACTTTTTTAGATTGCCGCTGCGGCGATTATGCTCTTGGATGTGCAATTCGGAACAATACAAAGGAATGTGTTTGCGGTTACCAGACTGGGGATAAGGATGGAAGATGCGTAGGTGAGTTTCTATTAATTATAATTATTTCAAATGCGTGCAACGTAATTTTTTATTAAATTTCATATACTTTTGTTTACCTCTGTGTGTATTTTAAAGAGTTATTATTTGGATCCAACATACGAAGACTGTTACGTTTAGGGAGGAAAAATGAATATTGCAATGGAACATTTTCAGGTTCTCGAATCCTAAAATGTTTCGTCCATTTTCTAGTGCTTTGAAAGATAGCATCAAACTTTATTTCAAAGCAAAATTTCTAATATGTTCTTTCTTTTGCTACCGAAGAGTGCATTATTTAATTTTTGTGATACCCTTATTCATCTCTTGCGTTGTAGACCAATTTATACGTAAAGAAAATATTTGAACGCTTCTATGCCACGCCTCTAAATTAGGTTAAGGAGTAGCTGCGAATCATATGAAGCTTAATTGTCTGAGTGGCGAAGGCTTCGATCTCATAAAGTATCTTCTAAGATAACCTCCTTTATTCTGCTTAAAACTTGTGTGCATAGCAATAAGCATGAAGAAAACTCACATATAACATCTATGAATTCAAATATGCTTCCCCTGAAATATGTTTCATAAGCGTGAAGAAAACTTACATATGCAACTATCAAGCCAGTACGCTTCGCCTGAAATATGTTTGAGCCTGTAAATTGCTATTTGAATAATAATTTGAAGTTAAGAAATAAATTATAAATAAGATCCGATTATTAGCGAATTTTCCCAAACCAGTTACAAGCATCCAGCTATTAAAATTATGCATCGGATTTTTTCCTACGTCGTCTTAACAAAGACGACTAATGCATATTTTTAACTTTCTCCCGCACTGCAGGAGACCTAAGAGACTAGTCGGGAGGCCTCTCAATAAATAATAGGCCTAGTAAAAGAGTAGAAATGACAGTCTGTCTAGATTTTATTTTTTTTTATCGCTCTAAATGCAATTCAACAATTGAATGGCGCAGTTTTTTTTTTTTTTTTTTTGTAAGGAAATGTTTTTGAAATCTATCGCCTATTTAACCTCTATCAACGAAGTATTTTCTATATATTTCAACTTTCCCTGATTTTAGACCTTCTAACTGCTTTGACGATCACGCACCAAGGAACATTTTTCTTTCAACCAAGGTCCTTTTCTTTGTACCGAACGGCTACAGCTCTGAAACGATTTGGTTCATTAGGGCGACAGGAAGTACGTATTTCTGTCTTCGAAAGAGAAAGAATCTTTTATTCATCATCAATTTTTATCTATTTTTTTCCTGAGACTGCCATATCAAAAATTATTCGTTTTACCTTCACGAGTCCAAATAAACTGTTAGTATTATACCTGAAGTCAGATTGCGACATAACACTTCTTTTAAAAGTATTTGAATTTAAGTAATTTATAATGACAAAGCTCCTGCCGTCTAATTGACTTCCAGTAATGCCATCATGGATGAAATTTTAAGAGAAATTTACTTACATTTACTTCAGACAGGAGGACAACTCTTCATTTCATAAACTATTTTACTCTTAACGTCACCAAAAAAAGAAATTGGGAACACCTTTGTAAACAGAATTATTTTTTTCAGTCGTAAAGACTGACTGCATTCTGAGGTGTGAATAATCAAAGGGGTTTTCAGGATACGAGACGTTAATACGTCCTCAGACGTTACGAAGCTTATGTGTTAAATATAAAGAAAAACGGCTTTTAATATATCAACGTAACGTTACAAAGAGATATCTAGAATCTCATTGCTGCAGTTGTTAATATTCGTGGTTCATCTAAATGAGTACATGTAAGTCAATGTATCGTTTCAAGTGATGCTCACATTTTACAACTCAACTGTTTTCCTGAATTGCTGGGAAAAGAGGCTCTGTGTCTTTGATTCTATCCCGAACTGAGAGTACCTAGTGTCATTTCGTCCGCACTGTTTATGGTTTGTTTGTTGTAGTATTTGGATTGTTATTAAGTCTGCTTTAAGTCCTGCTCATTTCTGAATTCCCTGGGTCCATATATCATAAACGTGTCGTCAAGAACGTGTTTGTTACTTAGCATAAAATAATTTTATTTAAGTTTTCTTCTCTTAGTTTAGACAGGCACTGCTATTATTATAACTGTATGCTATTATTACAACTGAAGAGGCGATGAATGACAGTTAGGCTATGTAACAATCCCGTATCTTTGAATGTATATTTGAAGCCTTTGGTCATATTCCCTGCAGATTTAGATCAAAACCACCTCACACATTAATTCTAGGATACCTTTTGAAAATATGTGATATTAAATTTCTTTAACCATAGTATGTTTCTTGTTGTAGTTCTGTCTATTTTCCCTAGCTGTGATCACTTTGTTATGCTTCAATTGATGCATGTGCAGCTTGAACACGCGAGGAACATGTTTCAAAATATCTTGGGTGTATAGAATTGATAAGTATAATAATTTTTCCATCCCGTTTCGTAAACTCATTGCCTTTATCTGCGTCTTGTCTAACAATTGCATCCCATCTGTAGTTCATCAAAGCATGTAAATTTTAGGCTTGCAATTTTATCTTCTAAAACTTGCTTTTAAAATACAATGAAATAGCAATATCTATACTGATTGTCAGTATAGATAAGGAGGAGGTAAGGAGCTTCCGTAAGGAGCAAGTAATGATTCGAAATAGATAGAGATTCAAAATATTGTTGCCATAAGAGGTCTAATTTGTAGACATTGGTAATAATTGCTTTTAATTTATGTTAATCTTTTTTTATTGTTTTAATATGTTGGTGAATATGTATAAGTGTAAGAGTATTTCTATGTTTTACTAGAACTGATAAAAATATTTTCAGGATTTTAAAGTTTTGGATATGTAAATACTGTTTCATTTTTTTGTTCAAATTTTAATTTTACTGTTTTTATTTTCAGAATGCGACTGTACGTCTAACTACTTAGGATGCATATTTAATATACGCAATGAAAGAGGATATAATTGCATCTGCAGAGAAGGATATTCCGACCTTTTTTATGAATGCACAGGTATTGTAATTTGCGTTAACAGTGTTAAAAGTACTTGAGGCAGAATTCTTATTAAGGTATTGAGGCGATTATATTTCCTAAAAATGCAGATTTACGCTTTAAGCAGTGTGAAATAATCACAATATCGCAATTCTTGGGAAAAGAAACAAGAGGTTTGTTTGAAATACAAAAATTTCAAAGTACTCCTCGCGAAAACTTAAAACTTGTTAAAACTGCTTGTTGACTTTGAGAAACTGTAATATTACTTCGCTTCCTTCTGGTGGTTAACTTAACATATTAAAGCACAGAATACCCAGTATTTACTGATTTATTATTAAACCTTATGTTTTAAAAAAGTAACTTTAAATAGTAGGAAACTTAAACGTAACATATTTCATAGTATTCCTATGCAGTTTTCCCTGTTGTATTTAACACTGCATTTTAAATAATGCATGAAACCTAAACTAGCGGTTCATAAATGGCTAATGAACTTACCAGCGGCCGAGCGGTAAAGTCGCTGAATACTGGTAGCTCGGTCCGAGGTTCGAATCCCTCGAACGGGCTGGCTGCATGGGAGTTTTCATGGATTTCCCCACGAGTAACGTGTATACGAGGCTTTTTCCCTTAGAAAGTTTTCCACGAGAGTATTCCTCCCCTTAGGCAGATAGCCCTCGAGGCCGTTCCATCATCACATAAATAAACAAACATAAATAGCTAACGGAGAAAACTAAAATTACAGCGTTGTGTTCAATGCATTCATTAAAGCATTTTTTACTATAAAATTCTAAGGAGCCTTTCGAAACTCAGTACTTATTAAAAATTTAGCTTAAGTATACTGTGGGGTCCCCCTCCCTTTATTTAACAGTTAAATGTGGAGAACCTCTTACACCGATAAGCGATGGTTGGCCCTTAAATCTCAATTAAGCAGGCGAAGCTCTCAAGGGCCTGAAGTACGGCCGAATGTAATAATAGCTTAGGGAGAAGTAGCGCAAAGGCAAACGCACCGTACTCAGAAACTCTAGCTCTCCAACTCTAAACTTCGACTTAAACACTACTCTTACTCATTTGCATTAAACGATTGCGATTCTGAAAACAGATTCTGGTACGAAATTGTAAGCTGAAGAAACTTCAAAGTTTAAACTTCTAAAATTCTGCATTCTTGAATGAATTTCATCAATAAACGTTTTCTCTTTACGGCCAACTTTACAAAAATATCTAAAGCTAGACTGAAACTAAAAGAAATATCATACTCACAAATTTTACAATTTGACTGGGAACCATCATCTGCTTTTTCTTGAGTTTGAACATGCTATTCCGTCTTCGTAATCTGGAAGGAAATAATATTAGTTTTGTCATTTACAAATCATTTCCAATTCCCTTACCATTACTCTTTATTGAAATTCTTTTGGCCCTCAGACAGCTTTCCCTCACACATGATTTAAATCTACTCCCCCCCTTACTCCAGAAATTGTTCTGAATGAACTGAGTGTGTTGTTTGTTGTGTTATCGCGAATGTACGCTACCCTCTATACAACAGCTACAATTTGTTAGAACTTGACATTCCAGACCTCAGAGAACTCCTTAAACACAAAACTACATCTAATGTGCTAAAAGAGAGCTTGATTTAAATTCTTAAGTAAAGCCTGGAGAGCCTAACTTTAAACACATTCAATCTATACTTTCTTTCTATTCATCTATTCTACAAAGTGATTTGCACTTTGATCAAAAGCTTACATTTGTACTAGTTTAATTTTACAGTACTTTTCCAAATGATATTTAAAATTTCTACTTTCAGTACAACATTTTGACGTATAACATTTTAAAATTCGCTTTATATCATGTTATAGTTGCTATGCAAAATTTATAATCCTTTGCTACAATCTTAACATTAAGTTAACAACTTTCACTAGCAATTGAAGTCTTTTCAACTAAAAATATTCACAAACTAAATTCTCGTAAATTGCGAATTCTCAAAAAGAGATATTTACAAACTAAATTGTTGCCAACTTGCGAATACAAAAATCTTTCTGTTTAAAAGATGATTACAAACTAAATTCGCCTAAATTCTCGCAAACTTGCGAATTCAAACTTCTCGCTTTTAACATCATTTAGCAAACTTTTAACCAATCACATGATATAAATTGAACTTGCATTCTAAATAAGCAAACAAAGAAAATTTTCACCTATCTGTCTGGTTTTCATAATCCTCCATTCTTTGCTGGCAGAACTCCTCCCAGGCGAGACATCTTAAGTTCTGTACTTTAATTTTCCTTCTTGGGCGGCTGGTACTTTCTGCCTGAATTTCTTTCCGTTTCTTCCGCCTGGCGATGAGCCGGGCTGACTTGTAGTTTGTAGGTTCAGGGTTCTGGTACACCGGTTTCCTCTTTGCCTTCCGGTAACCAGTTCTTTGCTCGGGATCTTTAACCCTCCGTTTGATTTTCCTGGTTTGATGAAACGGCACGGCTCCCGCTTCGGCTGTTCTTTTCCCTCTGAAGCTCCTATAACCTCCTTTGGGATGGTTTCCGCCGGGAAACGCTGACTCTGTGGCGAAGTCTCCTTTATTTTATCCGGATTCTGTTGTCGTACTATTCGTTTTACTCTATCGCCATTCACAGTCCTTTCCCTTTTGACAGTCGGAACTTGAGTCGGCTGTAGGGGAACTTTC
Source organism: Stegodyphus mimosarum (assembly GCA_000611955.2). Taxonomy (NCBI): domain Eukaryota; kingdom Metazoa; phylum Arthropoda; class Arachnida; order Araneae; family Eresidae; genus Stegodyphus; species Stegodyphus mimosarum. The sequence goes on along the minus strand of KK121580.1, from coordinate 127,487 downwards.
TTCATTCGCCTTTCCGTGGCTTTCGTTGTCCTCTTTTTCGCTGACCCTGTACCTTGCGGCTGCTGCTGTACCTTGCTGCATACGTTTGAACGGTGTTTCTTCCGTACTTTCGGCTTGTTTCCTTTTGGTTTCTGGGGGAATCCAGCTCGGTGTTTGACTCATTGAAGTTGTTGGCATTCTTCCAGGATCCTGCAATATGTCTTTTAAAACTTGGAAGTCAGTACGATTATAATAAGGCTTAATCTGATGAATATTAGCAATTATTTGCAGGCCATTTGCAGCCTTCAAACAAAAAGTTGAATACTTCATTTTTTCAATAACGAACGGCGCCTCAAACCTGGGTTCAAACTTTGCAACTCTGTTGTCAAGTTCAGTCGATAATGAATGCTTTAATTTCAACACCTTTTGACTGAGCGTATATTCTACATCTCGTCTATTTCTATCATAACAGATCTTCTGCCTCGCCGCATCAGAAATTTTAATGGACTCGTTAATAATTTCCTGAATATCCTTCAATTTCAATTCTTTCCTTTGCTGGACAAAAACTAATTTGTCCAGTGGCGTTAAAATTTTTCTACCTAAAAATAGTTCTGCGGGAATTTTTTTGTGTGGTATCATGATTCGCTGTTCTCAAGGCAAAGCCGAATTCATTGACACAGCTGTCCCAACGGTCATGATAATTCTTAACGTATCCCTGAATAATTTTAACTATCTTTTTATTTACCCGTTCCGCAGTGTTCGATTGCGGTCTGTAAGGTACCATTTTTAGATTGCGTATGCCAGGATTTTTAAATAAATTACTGAAGAGTTGCTTGCCATTATCTGATATTACTTTTACTGGGGCTTCGTATTTTAAAATATACTTGTTTAGAAACGAATCTGTTACTATTTTTGCTGATGCTCGTTTAAGCAGAATTATTTCCACCCATTTTCAGAAATGACCTACAATGATTAACAAATACCTATTTTTGTACTAGGGTAGGGTCCGAGCAAATCAGTGTCAACCAATTCATTTGGAAAAGTGGTTTTTATGTTATTTAAGTAGCCAGCCTGGTTGTAATTAACTTCGTTAATTAATTGACACAAGTGACATGACATGACATACGCCGTCACCACCTTATGCAACTGCGAAAAATACACCGCTTCGCGAACTCTTCGCAAAGTTTTTCTAATCCCTAAATGCCCAGAAATTGGCGAATCGCGCAGCTTCCCTAAAAAAAAGTAAGTGTAGACTCGCTGGGACCACTGGTCGGTATTCTTGATTATCGTTGGTTATTTTGCTAAAATAGCAACTTGTCAATGATTTCATAATGGGCCTCCCTATTGCGGATAGCCGTTAAGTCTACGTGCTCAAAATTTTCGGGGTCTTCAAGATATGCATAAGTGTCCTTGAATTCAGAGTCCGTTTTTAATTCGAAAATTATTGTTTCACGGGACTCATTTACATCGTACATCTAATTGTATTTCCTTCTTCGTCGATCTTGGTTCTTGATAGAGAACCCGCAACTACGTTTCTTTCCCCGGACTATGTTTTATTCTTAAATCAAACTCTTGCAGTTTTAACGTCCTAAGTATAAGCCAGGGTGAAAGATTTTTTCCCGAGTACAAGCGACCAACTGTCGCATAGTTTGAGTATATTGTCATCGGGACGCTTCCGAAATAAACGCGGAATTTCTGTACCGCTACTAGGACAGCGAGGGTTTCTCGTTCAGTTGCGGTACAGTTACGCTGAGCTTTGTTTAAAGTTTTATTAAAAAAGGCTATTTGCTGCCTATTTTGGTAAAGGACTGCGCCATTTTTGTAGTCCGATGCGACTGTGTCAATTTCTAAATTTTGGTCCCCTTCCGGGAATTTAACAACTGGGCGTTAATTAGGGAGTGTTTCAAGTTTTCAAACGCAGTGTTCGCCTCAGCTGTCCACGTGAATCTAGTTTTTTTCGCTTAAGAACCAACAAGGGTTCAACTTTCTTTGCAAAATCCTTTATGAAAACTCTGTAATAGAAACGGATGCCCAAAAAGGAAGATAATTTCTTGGTTGCATTTGGAGGTGGATAAATCTTAATCGCTAATGTTTTGGAATTATCTCTTTCGATACCGTTTTTCGAGATTTTATAGCCGAGGTACCTCAATTCCTTGGCGGCAAACTTCTTTGGATTTACCTTGAGGCCGGCTTTATGTAACAGTGTAAAAACATCCTCCAAATGTTTAATGTGTTCATTTATCGTTTCGCTGGTGACAAAAATATCATCGAGATAGATAACTGTACTTTTGCCTAAGACTGGCCTTAAAACAATGTGCTTAACTTTTTAAAATGTAGCCGGAGCTCCGCTTAAGCCAGATGGCATTCTCAAAAAGGCATACACGCCTGACTTTGTAATAAAAGTTTTTTTCTCAATATCTTCAGGTTTTACTGCAATCTGAAAATAGCCTGACCTCAGGTCTAGTGTAGTCATATACTTGATAGAACGGATTTTCCTTATGATTTTATAAGTTATCGGGAGGAGAAATGTGGGGTATTTCGCTATGCTATTTAAGTTGTGGTAATCAGCCCCGAATCTCCACGAGTTCGGATCTTAGGGCGGTAACCCATTTCTCTTCTTGCACAAAACTACTGGACTCGTATAGGGGCTGGTACTTGGTGTTATTATTTTGTTCTCGAGCATTTTCTTAATGTGCTGCTCGAGAATGCTTCCTTCACACGGTCATACCTATAAGTCTTAGACCTGAAGGAGGCACTACCAGTGACAATACTGTGTGTAACCACTTAGCAAAAACCTGCTTTCATTGAATAATTTATTAAATTTTCTTATCAAATTTTACAGTTTTTTCCTTTTTGATTCTTCGAGATGATTGAGATCAACCTACGGCGTTGCCCCTTCTTCTTCTTCAACGATGTCCATTTTCACCTCTAAAGTAGAATCTTTAAAATTAAGTTTTGCCCTAGCTGCGGGTAAGAAATCACCCCACAATATAACTGCAGTTAACAAACGCTTTACTACCTAAAAATTTATTTGAACGTGCAGCCCCACGTTTTCCACGCAGACACACTGTTTGCCTTGGGCGGCAATTAGCCTTTTCCCCGTTGTTTTAAATAATCTATAACGGCGAAAATGCTTTTTAAAGAAATTCTGCGAAAGGAAGCTGCTTTGAGGTCCGGTATCTAGCAGGGCGGTAGTAGGAACGTCGTTCAGGAAATATGGATCTCTGGCAAAGCCATATTTTGTGCGACTACCGTATTCATCTTAATTTCTGAGGGATGTTTCTTCCCAGACGATGACTGGCCCTCTTCTCGGCCACCAAAATCAGTTTAAACTCTTCTTCTCAGCCCCTTGGTTTTGTTGCTTTTTACTACCAAATGCCTTGGACTGACCAGTCTTCTCCTGGATTGACGGAAGTAGATGCGGCACTATTACTTCCATGAGTTCCTTGTCTGACATTTTTCCATATAGTAAATTAAAAATTTGGAGCTTCTTTAAGATGAAGTGCGTTAACTCGTCGAAGTTGGTTTGATACTTGCTAAATAATCCCGACTCCAGCTTCGCACGGTCTTTCACAATTGGGATAGCGGTTTTAAAATTTTCCGAATTGAAAGTTTCCGAACCTTGATCCCCCAACAAACTCTTGCCAATATTTTTGTACCAACTGAGAGCTTAACCTTCTAGATTCGTTGTAGGGATGGTAATCTTCTGGAGCAGGTTCACTGAATATAACGTGAAATGCAGGTCCAGCTGCCCCAGGAACGTCATCACGGAACATTTATCGTTAAATGCTGCAGCTGACTTCATGGCAGCTCTCATCGTTTTCACGAGAAATCTAAATCCCTCCATCCAGTTTGCTTGAGGCTGAGGGAGTTGGAAAGTCTGAGGGGTCAACGTAAAATCTTTGTTCTCTACCGGTATCGTCCGTCCGGAATGTATCAGGTGCCAAATGGGGTGTTCCACCCTTTTACTTAACAGTTAAATGTGGGGAAGCTCTTACACCGACAAGCGAATAATGGCTTGAGTGTGTGAACAGAGACGTAAGACTCAAGAAGGGTCAACTATCCTTTATTTCTCAGAATAAGGGTTAACACAGTCGGCTCCTATTTCAGAGCGTGAAGTACAGCCTCCACTTGGGCTTGAACTCAAAATAATAAGAATTGAAACTTAACTAAAAAGATATAATCGAAGCTATCAAGATTCTAATTAGGTGGCCCCTAAATCTCAGTTAAGTAGGCGAAGCTATCAAGGGTCTGAAGCACGGCCGAGCGTAGTAATAGCTTAGAGAGACGTGCCCAAAGGCAAACGCGCGCTAGTCAGAAACTCTGGCTCTCTAATGAAGTCAGTGAAACTTCGACTTAAATACTACTTCTACTCATTTGCCTTAAACGCGATTCTGAAAACACATTCTGGTAGGAAATTTTAAGCTCAAAACAGAAAGAATAGGAAAATAGCATTAACTAAAAATAACTGTTACTTAAAACTTAGGGTAAACCTTACATCACATACGCATTCAAAATATAATTATTTACAAGAATTAATGCTACAATAAATATGATATGAAATTTTTATTTATTGCATTTTTATTAGAACGTAAATCTTTTGCGCTTTCGTTTGTTAGCGAAATCTAACAAATCTAATCTAACGTCTAGTACAAATATGTGATGTGATGTGATTGTGATTACAGCAAAGCTTCTAGAGCTATCTGCCTATGGGGAAGGATTTTCTAAGTGAAGTTGGGTCGTATATCCGTTGCACATGGGGAAAATCCCGAATGCGGGATTCGAGCCTCGGACCGAACTACCAGGGTTCAGCTGCTTTACTGCTCGGCCGCTGGTAACGCTCTGGTACAAGTATGAGTGGTTTGTGAAATCAGAGTGATAGTATTCGATTGTTTGAATTAAGCTCTGTTTTCAGAATTGCACTGCGTAAGCGCTTTTGCAGTACGTTGGGACAAAATCCTCCGAGACACATACGGGGACAGTTGACATTATTGCAGTTACACTTATTAACTATTCTAGATATATTTTTGTTTTAAAATTGTTCTTTAGCGTTTATTTTGCTTCCTGGGTTGTCCTGGTTTTATGAACAAACAAACGTGCAAATATTTTAGTTATTTCTTCGAAGTACTTTGAAAATGCTTAAACGTTTTAAGCAGAAAAGAGTTTCAAAAGTAATCACAATCAGAAACTAATTTTCCAATGTTAAGAGCAAGGGTGTCCAAATTATTTGTTGCTGTAATTAATTTCTCTGTGAAAAAGTATGCACAAGCTGCCATGCTATGAACTTTAGAAATTTGTCACATTAAATTTCTTAGGGTTAGTCGATGATCGAGGAGGCTGAGCTGCGATATTTAAAGCAGCATTAAATTAGATCATAAATGAAACTGTGTGCCTCTCCCTGTTGTATAATTGTTTGTTGATCTGCATAAAATACCATTTGATGCTGCTTTGCGACCAAACATTGCCACGATCTGTAAATATGTTTTGCTATGTTACTTTAATATCTGCAATGGAGAGAAGCTCTTGACGTTTTTATCACGTTACCACTGAGATAGTTCTTCAAATCTTAAAATTATTCCTATGCCTCTTCTAGAGACATATTACGCTTGAAAGAGGTATAACAAAAATAAAAGTATACATGAGTTCTTTGCTTAAAAGTAGAGAAAAAAAATTAAAATAAAATCTATATCTTGCAACACAGGTAGTATCGTAATTTCTACTTGCACTAATTTACTGCAAGTAGAATCGTAATTTCCACTTGCGCTAATTTAGTGCTTCCTGCATTTTGCTTATATTGAGACAAATTTTCGTTGGATTTACGATGGGACTTGTATACAGGGTGATTATAATTAAAGTTGCGATTTCAAAATGCTCTAACTTTAAAACTATAGGTCAGAATGACTTGATATTTTACCAGAACAATCCTGGGGTAATGGAATTTTGTTTGCAGAAGGAAAAACAATAGCTTCAAAGTATAACGATAGCTGGCGCTGTAAGTGTTCAAAATTGATGTTGTTGATGTATAGTCGGAAGGAAACAATAGACTTCAAGGGTTTAAGACAATTTTACTAGCAAAAAGACAAGAATACGTATTTACAGAGAAAACAGCGATAGTGACAAACACCTTACGGATGATTAATGCATAAGTTGTTCAATACCCTCTCCTCCTTGTTTCGCTGCTAATTGGAAGAGCAAAACTGCATGTTCCACAACAGATCGGAGGGTATCTGTGCTGATACTACAAATGTGGTGCGTGATGCTTGCCTTCAAGTCGGCCATATTCGCAATCCGCCCACTATAAACAACAAACAGCATTATTCAAATATCCCCAAAGCCAAAAGTCACACGGGTTTAAGTCGGGAGAACGTGCGACCAAGCTGTTGGAAAATGGCGGCTTATGGTTCTATCATCTCCGAAATGAGAGATCAGCAGCTGCTTCACACGAGTAGCAACGTGCGGAGGAGCGCCATCTTGCATTAATATTCTGCGATCCACACATTGACATTGCTTAAGTGCCGGAAGAACATGGTTACGCAAAAGTTCTGCATATCGCTTGCCAGTCGCGGTGCAGGTAATGGGACCCGCAGCTGTGATCTCCTCGAAGAAGAACGGACCGACGGCAAAGGCTGCCGTTATTCCGCACCACACAGTGACTTTTTCAGACTGAAGAGGTAATGGCTGTATCTGGAACGGATTCTCAGTTGCCCATATGCTGCAATTTTGCGTATTTACAGAACCTTGCAAATGGAAATGAGCTTCGTCAGACAACAGAATGTTCCAAGGCCATTCATTATCCCCTTCCATCCGGGCAAGAAATTGTAGTGCAAACGATTCAATGTGTTTTCAGGCCTGCAGGTAGCAGCTGCTGCACATGAGTTATCTCATACGGATAACAGCGCAAGATGTTCCGCAGGACATTGCGAACTGTACTGACAGGCATATCCAACATTCGGCCAATTTCTGGTGCACTGTTGACTTCTTCATCACTGTTTGTCTGTTCTTGTAACGCTGTAGCCACATTTTAAACTGCCGCCGCTGCGACTGGTTTTTATCCTCTACCTCACTTCACGTCAAATGAACCGGTTTCTTCGAATTTTCCGCAGGCCATATGTGGTCATTGAGCCGGATTTTATGCCTTTTAAATTCCGGAACTTCTTAATAGCTGTTAATGCATAGTCACCATTCTGTTAGAAAAGCTTCATGAGAAGAGCACGATCCTTCTTCGTCAGAGTCATGATGAAGCACTCAGACAAAATTTTATGTGTGTCATTAGTGCTCTGCATTTTTATCTTAGCCAACTCTGCAGTACGCATGTTACATCTTAATAATTTGCATACCAACAGCAATGCGAACCCTGGCAGCGCCATTTATCAGCCTATTTTGAAACCAATTTTTTCCTTCTCCAAACAAAATTCTATTACCTCAGGATTGTTCTGGCAAAATATCAAGTCATTCTGACCTATTTTTATTGACCTATTTTTTATAGCACTTTGAAATCGCAACTTTAATTATACTCATCCCGTAAATTGGAAAATTGCGAACTGACCTAAATACAAAACCTTTCACATGAGTTAATATCTTATGCATACATTAGTACATTTCACATACATTAATACATTGTACATATTTAACGCAAACATCATGCATAATGATATTGTGTTGTGGAAACATTACAATTACATTCGTACTGAGACCAAGATTCTAGTGCATATGCAACCGATTGATAGTGAACAAAAGTTCTTGTACAAGTCTTCTCAGTATGACAGAACACAATCAGTAGTTATCCCTTCAAACTACTAAGAACGTCAAACACAAGGCAATACAAAGCTTCTTAAAAGCGGAAGCTCACACGGTGTTCTCTTAAATGGTCTGAACTTTCGAGCTGAATCTCAGAACTGATGCTTTCTCCGATCCTATACATATAGTTCTCCCCTCCTCGTCCGACAGAGAAATTTCCAATACCTTCGATTTCTCGAAATCCTGGAAGGCATGCACAGTTAAAACTACATTTTACATACACATACTACATTCACATACACAGTTAAAACTAGTTGGACCGGATATAATTGTAGCCAGAGATCAGGCAAGTTACATCCATACCAGATCTTGCAAGAAACTGTCGCCGAATGGCTGCCAAATTTGGCGACGTTTGGCAATTTTTCCCCGAAACCATTAGTCAGCATAGCCTTTGCCGCTATCCCCCCAAACTGGCGAGACAGCTGTTTACCTTAATTTAAATGGATTTAATCCTGCACCCCTATTTTTCCGGCGCTTCGTATTTTGAGCCTTTTATACAAGAGATACTACTATTTACATATAATTTGCCTAAAATTACTTACATGTATGCAAAATTCGTAACAATATTTTTCATTCTGACGATATTTTAATGGCTTCCAAATGCATCCAAATGTTTGTAGGTTTGTATATACGTCTCAATACACGCAGTCTACCACAGACAATAAATTCATAGAACAGTACTTTTTATCTATTTTTTCTTTCAGTTTATCTAGCAGTTAGATTTGCATCTCAGATTACACATTAAATAATATGTTAGAGAATTTTGGTTCTTGAATGAAATATATTTTAATAGACAAAATAAGTTCACTTTGTGTACAATCAAAAATACATTTCCTTGCAGAGTGTGACTGTGGACCACACCAAATCGATTGCATGTACCATAGAGGTGGACCCGTATGCAGATGTAAAGAAGGTTTTGCGGAGAAAAACCGATATTGTCAAGGTAAAACTTTTAAAAATTGAACGGAGACGATTTTCGATGCTTATTTGCGGCTTAACGCTAGTATTTTGTGCTTATATTTCTTAAATGCATTGTGAAACATTTTAACACAAGATGTTAAGTTTTTGAAATAATTTGGCATAAAATCTAAGAGATAAAAATCTTAGCCTCTTGACGGCCATCATACGAGCTCAGCTCGTATTCCATTCACGCGCCGCAGTGAGCGCAAACGAATGCAATTCGTATTATAAATTTACAACTGACAGGTGTCAAGCGGATTTAGGAAAAGCTTAACTCTCGTAACCGCCGAAGTCTTAAATTCTTGGCTTGCATTTATCTCTAGCATAAAAATCCATTACTGTAAAAGGTGCATAACGTGTTGAAGATAATAGTACTATTGATTTTAAAAACAAGAAAGTTTAAATATAAATGTTTCAAGAATAATTAGAAAAGAGCCTAATTCTCTTCTTACTCTAAAATTCTTCATTTATAAAACTGCCTTGTCAGCTATATTCATGTGAAATAATTCTCTAAATATAACTTAGTGAGGAAAAAATAAGATGTGGAAATGGAATAAGCTTTGAGATTCTCTTTAAGAAATATGATGAATGAAATATGATAAGCTTCAAAAAATCTAGGAAGTGAAGTAATTTCGTGGAATATTTTATAATTCTTTGTACGAGCCAGGTGTGCTTAGAAAGTCCTCCACGGAGGCATTCTTACCCTTAGGCAGATAGTCGTCGAGTGATTTTCTATAATTAAATAAACCAGCCCTAACCATATATAAAAATAAAAATTGCTATATTTTGTATATACTTATATATGAAATGATATATATATATGTCACGATATGAATGATTTGAGACTTGGTGGGGGCGTAATAGTTTCCCAGCGAAGAAACTTGGCAAAACAAACATGGCCGGATTCAAGATAATTTCATTGAGGAAAGCAATTCTGAATTCGTAATATTTGGTTCGCATACAGATGGGTGTCTTCTGCGCCCCACATTTCTGTTACCTTATATTATATATTACCTTATATATGCACATATTCAGTGAACAAAGAAGGTAGATGGAAAGCGTCTTGCCAGGAGGAAAGCGTAAGCGAAGGTGTCGCAGCAACTCAGAGGAATAAGGGGGAGGAAATCTAAAGGTTTCAGTTCGAATTAAAAAAGTTTTGGTGTCTGCATTATGCGTTACGTAGGATCGCATGATTAATTTGAATAACGCAGTTTAGACTTGCAGCGCTATTTTTAACACATTACCGACCGGCCGTCGATTAATCGACTTTTGATCTTTCTGTTAGATTTGGTTAGGTTAGATTGACAAGTAGCAAGCAGCAAGCATTTCGCATTCTTTATTCAGATAATAGATTCAGATTAATCGACGACCGGTCAGTAAGCGCTAGGGAGCAAACGTCGATTAATCGACGACCGGTCGGTAATGTGTTTTAAGATATAAAGAGGAAGTCCCCAAATTAAAGGAAAAATAAAAGAGGTTTATAGCCAATTAAAATTAGAAGTTTGCTTTCGTATTTTTTATTTTATGTATATATATATTTAATTTAAAACTTCTAATTGCTTCAAAACCTAACTAACCATTTACACTGATATTACATAAATGTATTTACATTAATGAATACTGTATATTTAAGTTTTTTTTTTTTTTTTTGTATTTTATACCTTGTTTCGTATTTTGTTCCATTTATATGTACATCCCAAATTAACTAATACGTATATAACCAAAACCTGCATCAATAATGGATTTTTAAGTATTATTAACTTCATTCTTAAGAATTTTCTGCTGTCTAGTCTGAGTTATTTTATTCATAGCTCCCTACTCAAAAAGAGTTAAATATTTACATCGCATTAGAAAATTAACCGAAAAGCAGCGAGCACAATGTATTTGTAATTTGGTAAACGGTTCTTAGACGTGAAAAAGTTGAAAGCCATTTGGGTTAAGATTATTTCCTCCGATGCTCAGATACTTCGTATACATGTAACAGAACATTTGAAATGCAAAACTCAATATTTACACTGCAGATCCACTGAAGTAACAAATATGTGCCTTTCTACTCCTATGCCTTTACAAAAAAGATGTTATTTGCCTTACAGTTTATCGTTCAATACCCGATTTTCATTGTACAAAATTGCATTCACTGAAAGAATTCAATTTGTTTTCTTATTTTCCTCTCTGTAAATTTGAATGCAGAGAAGCTAGATGCTTAAATGATCCCCACATTTTCCCACGACTTCGAAGAGCGTAGTCTTCCATTTACATCAAATCCTGTGTTTAGAGCCATTTGTAATTTATGACTTGACCGCATCTGAGCAGCATTCAATCTCGTAACCTTCGAAGTCCTAAATTTTTGGCTTGCATTTATCTCTCGCGTAAAAGTTCATTACCATGAAAGATATATAACATATTGAAGATAATACCATTATTGATTTTATAAAAAAGAAGGCTACGATATTCATTAACAATAGTTACGTTATTTAATCGTTTCAGTAAATCAAAGACATCTACTTTTCTCCTAAAAGGGATCCAAATTCAAAGCAACTTTTGCTTCTTATCCGGTCATGGTTTATCAATAAAACTATTGTTTCAAGAGAAGTAAAGAGGAATGAAACCTAAAATCAAGTAAAGATTTATGTTTGCAAAAGTAAAGTAAAAATTATTGCTTGTTTTATCTACACCAGTGTTCGACTAATATTTATATCTTCAGCAAGACTCACAAGCAGAAGCAGTAGAACCACATAATGCAATTTTCTTGTAAGTTTAAATAGATACAATCCCGAGTTCATTTTTCGCCTTTCCAGTTTTGTTCTTGACGTCTTAATTTGCTAACTATTTCTGCCTGACTATCACTGTTGTCTGTTTTTACAGTTCAGGTATCATTAAACATTATTTTTTATTTCAGTCACAGCATAATTTAAGACTCTTGCCATTTTCAGCAATATTTGGGAGCTTGTTCTCTTTGTGGGGATTCACTTAATTTATCTAACAGTTTACTTTTATTTTAAAGTACTTTCCTTTGATTTCCGGTTTCAACCCACGCTTTCTTGGCAGAATGTTGTGAATAAGCTAACACGCGTGTATGCAAATGAGGTAGAAAGAAGTAGTATTTAAGGGAAGGATTTGGAAGGTGATTTTAGAGGGTGTTTATGCTGGTTTGAAAGCCACGTTGCTATCTTGAATTACCAGCGATTAGATTTCTAGGGCGTTGAACGCTCGTGGCCATTAGGTTAGCTTACGCACGCTTTTACAGAGTCAGAGCTTTCTTACGCGTTAAATATTTCAGTGAGCCGTTAGGCTAAACTTGCTACACTTTATTTTAATTTCATCGTTATTTATTTGAGTCAAAACAGAAGTGTTGGCTTTCGTGTACGCCCAGTGAAGCCATCTGTGAACTTATATTGAGTTAATAAAGTGTTCTTTACAGCCTTCTTTGGACTATGTCGTACTTAAAACCCGAAGATAATTCCTCACACAGTCTTCTAGGGCTCATTCGTGTATGCTATTAAAGAATACGAGACACTATATCTTATAACCATGCGTCACTGACGGTTTTCCACTAGACGATCTGTAAAAGCCATTAAGTATGCTCTATGAAAGCGATCATTGATATACGACATATGAGCAGTTTTTTTTAAATGGTTAAGTCTGTTTTTGACAAAAGGGTAGTGAATGATAACAATGAAAGGAGTCTGCTATGAGCTTTTTATCGATTAATTCCTTCAAAAAATTCCTTCAAAATTTTCATCATTTTGTCAGAATAAATTTATGTAGTTAATGAAATTTAAAATGTTTTTACTTTAAAAGTGGTGTAAGTCTTTTTTTAAAGACTTAATATTTAGTTACAAATTATGCTAAATAATTTCTTTACGTCATTTTTATATGTATGGTAGCATTATTAATGGCACTCAAATTTTCGTCCGTTAAATAGAATTTTGGTACTTCCTTCATTTATTGTAGAGTATAAATGAAGTAGTAATGTATGTGTTAAGTATGTATGTATGAAGTATAGTAATGTATGTGTTCTCTTTGTTCACTTATAAGTACGATTACCTCTAAAATTACTAATTTTATAACGAGTGTGTATTTTATATTATATAATATTCGGAATGCATAATGTCACCTTATCGGACAGTGATTCAGGTAGATATTTATAAAATAAACTCTTATTTTGATACATAAATGCAAAACCTTAAATAGCTCTATAAAATGTAAAATGGACTTAAACCACTTTCAAAGAAAACTGCTCGTGGGATCGAAACGCTAGAATAAACAAAGAATCGTGAAACGTGACCTCCGAATGGCAAAAGGTATTCTAAAAATATTTTGACTTTGTGATAATCAAAATTGGTAAATGCATGTGAATGTAGTAGAGTTGAATGTATCTTTCGAGTTTTTTTTTTTTGAGAAGTCGTTCAATAATAAGTATAAAAGCCACTGTGACCTCCTCATTTTACTTTTGGGTGATCTCTCTACCATTTGCTTTCCAATAAATAAAAGTCGCAGCCCAAACATCTGTGAATTTCAGGAAATTTTTTCGGAATTTTTCCCTCCCATCTTTCCGAATATGGAAGCTGCGAATTCTAACGTCTCTGCGTGAATTCCAGTTTTACCGTTGTAATTTTTAAATTGTATCATAATGTAACAAAAGTATCTTTAAAGAAAATTTTTTGATTCAAGTTACGTTTCAAATACGATTAATTTCTATATATTATTTCCAGTCAAAGGATGGAATGTCTGAACGTAGACTATCAAAATCTGGCAGGTGAAACTTGCTTCAGTTTCTAAAGTTTGGAAATGATAAATTACAAAATGCATTCATAACAATACTTTTACATATTACGAATGATGCAATTTTTTTCCATGCTATAAGAATGCCTAGATGTGCCAACGAATTACGTTCTTAGGTAAAAAACTGAACTAAATCTCGAATTCATCTTGAACATAAGCCTAAAACATTAATCAGATAAGTGTAGAATGTAATGCAAGAACTCTTTCTGCATATATGCGGCGTTAAACTCATATTCTGCAGCCATTACAGAATCCGAGAGTAAATGAGCGGTAAGAATCGGCGTAATATAAGGAAATTTGTAGGACCATAGTTTGAAAGACCGAATACAACCTTTCTCTTCAGCTGCGGGAGCTTAAAATGACAACATAAAAACATGTGCTTATGTTAGAGCAACAAATTGCGTGTTTGTTAAAAAATTGTTTTGAATTTTGTTAAAAAATTTTCAGGCTGGCCAACTGTTTAGAGATCGCACACTTGGTCAGCATACAATTGCTGGAGATCATTGCTTGAGTCACTTGCTGTCAGATTTCATTAACGAGAACTGAGCAACAGAAAATACTAAATTAATCTTTCCAGAAGGTGCTGTGTGTTAATTATCTGACATAGGTTACCTCAAGACACTTCTGAAGATCACATGTTGTTGTTGCTTATGCTCACTTGTCTGAAGTAGTCAGCTCAAGGCCACGTGGCAAGGAACCTTTGACAACATCCTTGAGCACCATTCGAGTGACATTGAGATTTAGCTCAATTCCGACCCTAGTTTTGATGGAGTGCACCCCAAGTGGACGAGTTCAAGCGTCTCCCACCCCTCTCCCCTTCTACCAAAACACATGACGGGACTTTCGGCTCGCCCCATATTTAGAGTGCCGTCATGCTGCACCGACACTATACATTTATCACTGTACGAACACCCATGCCTTCTCCGGGATTTTAATCAAGGCCCTTGGGCACGGCAGTTAGCGACGCTAACCACTATATTGGTTGACTAGATTACGCGTTGCCGACTTTAGTGTTCATAACTCGAGATACCGTTTGTCATGCCACGATCTTTTTTTCTTTAAATTTATTTTTCTAATGTGTTCATGAAGTGAGGTATTTGTGATTCGGAAGGTTACACTGTATTACCTAGTTGTTTCCGTTCCTGTTTCGGTCAATAGATGGCGTTACTGACTTTTTTTTTTAACTAGAACCTTATTGGAATTTTTTGTCTGTTGTTCTTGCATAAGCATATAGCCGTTATAATTTTCACTTCCGCAGCTGAAGAGCAAGAGCAAGGTTGTATTTACCTTCGAAACTATAATTCTGCAAATTTAGTGATGTTGTACCCATTCTTGTTGCTTATTATTACTTTTTTAACAGTTGTTCTTCTACGTGCTCTCTTTGTTACATTTGTTATAAAGGAAACAGCATCAGGAAATGTTATTCATAAGAGCGAAATGGATACTTTATGTCATGGTGTTACCTAGTTATAAAATTGCTAGGTAGAAAATGCCGGAAATGAAAAAAAAGGTTATGAAAAAAACAGGAAAGTAAAATTATGCTTACATTTTACGCAGTTTCTCCCTTTTCACTTAACCTAATTTTGTACATAGTTTCTTGTGGCCAAATATTTATAACTGCTGTTAATATGGCTTCGAAAGCATTTCAGTTTCTTGTATACGAATAGAAAATAAATTCTGCTAAGTGAGGACTCTTGATGATGGCGAAGTGTATGTGGTGTTCTTTTAAAAAGGTGTATTATTTCGTATTATAATATGTGAAAATTACCACCAAATACGTCCATATATCAATAATGAAAGCGTTTGGAGGTGAAGCACTAAACGTTTCATGAAGAACGAATGATTCGTGTTTTGAATTGATTCTATGGTCCTCGTCTACCATTTTCAAAAGTGTTTTGATTTATTTATTTTTGGGCAAAAGAAAGCACGACTATTGAATTTTGTAAAGAGCAGCTAAAAACGTGCGCAACAAATGTTGGTATAAACAGGTATTATCCTGATCGATGTAATTTCGCAGGCTTAGTTTCTCAGTCAATTTTTACTTTTCTGGTGGCTGCTCTTACATAAAAATACGCCGAAATGAGTTATGTTTGAAAGATTTGAGCATTTTCTTTCTTTCCCTTTTTTTTATCATTTTCTATGTGCTCTAATCGGACTTATGATGCAACACTGTGTTAAAATCCCTAGTGCAGTGACTTTTATGCAGTTATACTTTTCAAGTTGGAATTTCTGTAATTTTATTCCAAATATTTATAGTAGCAAATAGTTGCTAGGGGGCTACCAATCACTATTTTAAAGCTTTAAAAAATTCAAAAATTAGAAAAACCGTACAATATGAGGGAAAATAATAAAACTTCCGTGAAGCTATATTAGCAAGATAGTAATTTACAAATGGCCGTACTTGTTAACTATAACCAAAGTAGAATGTAGAGTAAACCACTTTACGTTTAGCATAAACCTAAATACGAAAACTTACCACATTTACTCTAATATTTTCTGCCTTTTTGTTGCTAATTTTATCTCTTTATATATAAAAGGGGAAATTATGCTTTGTATGCCATCTCTGGGGACAAGGATTAATTGAAGAACCTACTACTTTGAAAAGCACAAACGAATAGATTACTAATATTACCGTATGTAGAGGCGCTTTAACTGCAAAGCATTGGGGATTTCTGGTATTCCGCCCAGTTCATCGTGTCTATTCTGTATTTTAATTAATTTGGTTACTTCAAAAAATTAAGATTAACTAAGTCATTTTTATTACTGTTCTTTTAATTTCATGATGCACTTTGCTGTCTACAAATAACTTCTACATATAAAGCTGCCGTAAGACAGAAGATTTTTGAATCGCATAATAAAATTGTAAAGGGGCTACGAGAACGACAAATATGCGAATAAATGACATACATTTAGTAAAAAATCGGTAGGATAAATATTACACATAGTTTTGACTGGACATGGAATAGTGAAATTAGTAACTACAATAATATTACAGATTTACAGTGTAGGAAATTAAAATATTTTAATTAAAATTTTTTCTCCTACCTTGATGACTGGAAATTAAAGTATTCCCTAAAATGTTTAAAAAAAAAGTGAACACTGATTTCAGAAAGATTTTGGAGAATATTACTCTTTCTTATACTATTTTATATTTAACTAGATTTGAATGATTAATAATTAATGGAAACTACACACTTTCTGTTGTTATCTTTACTGCGACTGCTTGTAGTAATATGCATTTAATTTTGTAGACATGTGTAATAATACCCACACATGCCAGAATGGAGGAGAATGTGTGGAACAAGTGTGCAGGTGTAAAGATGGCACTGATGGGTACTTCTGTGAAAAGCTCTCTGCATGTAGATCATGGGGATCCTGTGGAGACCACGAATCAGTTATGTGTGATTATAATCAAAATACCACTAAAACTACTTGCGTCTGCAAAGACAAAAGCCTGGCTTTCGATAATGAGCAGAAAGTATGCAGAGGTATGGAATCTTTCATGTATTTATATTTCAGATTTAATATAAGAGGAAAAACTGCTTAACTTAAGCATAAATTTGATTAAGTTGTATTAGAAAATTATTTCTTACATGTATTTTGCTTAGAGCAATTAATGATCTTTACACTGAAGAGAAGCAAATTACGGTAAAATTCTGCACGTAAAAGAGGTAGAAATATGGAAATTCTTAATTCAAATCAACACACGTGCTTATCCAGTTCGTATTCAAAGACAGTTTTATATCTACAAAGATCTCCAAAAAATAATGTTTTCATTATTTGAATGTTAATAACAAAAGCATTATTAAAAGGATTTAATCGGATATTTTGCATCTGAAGCTGAAATATATTCGTTGCAAGTATATGAGCTGCTTGCAAATATTCTCTTATTTTTAATGTCCCACCCGGCTGTGCAAGAAATGGCAGAAGTCACCACATTTTTTAACGTAGGTTTATTTTCCTCCATAACGATTTGATGGGAAAGCAAAACTTAAGACGTTATTTGATGTGTGCGCAAATGCTTATTCAATACCTGACATTAAAAATGCGACAACAACGAGTGGTCAGAAAGTGATGAAATTCGGCAAACAGAGAGAGACAGCAACGAACAATAAGTGGTCTTCGTTTCGAAATGATATGCACAATACAGAGCGAGAACAGGGTCGGCTCAGTAGGTTCGAGGATCATCTTGGACAGCGATACACGAAGCAACAGGTCTACGTACAGAGTCAGTGAGATTACGGATGGTGTTCCGAGAAACGGCTCTCCATTCCTTATCAACCATTTGTCACAGTTCGTTTTCTGAACGCGGCAATGTCAGGGTCCGCAAATGGCGCCCAATCAAATCTCAAATATTTTCGATTTGGTGCGAGATCAGGACAAAATGGTGGCCAGATGAATATCTGTACACCTTTCAGAGCAATTTCGCTAATGCGAGCAGTATGTGGTCGGGCGTTAAGCTGATAAAGGGCATTTGACACTTTTTGAAGCTAGGGGAGTGTCACCGACCGCAGCATATCATCCACATATAATTGGGCCGTCCTAGTGCTCTGAATACGAACTGGCTGGCCACACTCATACGCAGCGACTATCATTGCAGAAACAAACGCGTGACTCCTCTGAGCACATGATCCTTTGTCATTCCGGTTCTGGCCGACATGGTTCAGCATGGAAACATCCAGGTCTTGCAGGTGCTCCTCCGCTTGTTGGCGGATGCGTCAATCTACGCGTGCTGACGTCACTTTGGCTGCCCCGGCACCCCTAGAACTTGCCACATTTCCTTTTCCTAACCATTATAGCCACAGTCAGTGCACTGTGGACGCGTCCAAGTATCTGAAGGCTGAGATTTGCCGTATGGGCCAACCCTTCTCAGTCTGATTAACATGCCCCTTGTCTTACTCTGGCGCAGCCCGGAAAAAGGCCATGGGGCGAAGCAGAGTCTTCCAGAAGGGTCGGGTTGCGCCCCTCACATCACATCACCATGCCCCTCGTAAAATCATCTGTCTGCTGGAACTGCCTTCGTTGACTACGGCCTAGCATTCTTTGCTATTACCCGCGTCCTCTGAGATAAAAACAAATTTTCTACGATGATTTCCTTAGCAGAAATAACGGCACGAAAATTGAACATTTTGCAGGTTCCTTTCCTTATAACGTGCACTGGAGAGCTCACATTTCACATCATTCGCATTAACTCGATGACTTGCGTCTACCCGGAAATTTGCAGAATTTTCCGGCCACTCCTTCTTGGCGTTCCATTTTCAATGTCGGGTAGTGTATCTTCGAAACTACATACATTACAATCAATCTAAACATATCATTAGGTAGATGAAAGTGCATATGAGTACACATATACATACACAAATGAATAAAAAATTGGAGAAATGGTTTACGCATAATAATATGGCAAAAATAGCGAAATTTTGGAGACGTCAAAGCTCCGTGCGTATATGCACCGCGTATGAGTTGCAAGCTTGTCCGGTATATAGCTGCGGGTAGACAGTCAATGCTTTCGGGTGGTGTTTGCTGTATTTTATACGAAATGCATTTGGTTTTGTGAAATGTCATTTTAATCTCAATATGGTGTCAAGTAACTATCCAAGCACACTTGGCAATTCATTTATAGATTTAACATTTGCTAGGAATATAACTGCAGACACTTTAAATTAGATATCTTATTTCTCCTATCATCGACCAATTTTATATAAGATCATTTTGCATGAATAAATGTAATAAATAAAAAATAAAATAAAATAAAATCTATATATGTGTAAAATCTTTTGCTTGTTTTATTTATTCTAAAGCATATGTTATAATCCTACGCATTAAACATCAGCGACTCATTAAACTAAAAGTGAAGCCTTTTTCGAGTCGTGCAAGCAGCGTCACTAGATAAAGTTTAAAATACATTCTTACATTCCTCTATTAAAATGTCTCCTGCTTCTGTTTGACTGGCATTTAATTCTATGCTTCTACTCAAATCTTAAATTCAGCTTCGGATCAAAATGTGCTTCGGATCAAAGGAACGAAGCACAATACTTCAGATATGAATGGATTTAAATATATAAAAACTCAGAATGTGTGTGAGGTATAAAAATATTGGAGTATAAAATTTGATTTTTCGTCACCGTATCAACCGTAAATATATACTACACTTTGAGTTGGCAAGAGCTGTCTGTGATGTTAAGCAAGCACGGAATTGCAAGAAAGTGAACGACCACGAGCGAAGAAACTAAGGAAGTTACGTTACAGACTTTCACAAAATCCTGAAGAAAAGCCATTGACGCCGAATGACGACGCCCATGAGACTGAAGGTATCTCTAGTTCTCATGTAAATCATAGCTTCTGTATATCGATCTATTTTGCAGCTCCTCAAACCATGCAGAGTGCCAATAGTGGTCATTTTGTACATAAGTAGTTTTAACGAACATACCACTACAAAATGTCATGCTTTTTTAATAGTTTCCGTTACAATGTTCCAAGTATGTAAACGGTGTTTTCGAATATCCTGTTTAAATTAGAGCATATCGACTTTAAAAAATGCACATGTTCCTTAGATTCTCAGTTTCGAAAATTTAGAAATACTTTTTGATAACAGAAAGAAGTTTTGAGGCATAACCCTGCATTTTTCTCGTGAAGCCTGTAGTCACTATCAACAAATTAAGTGCTTCACTTCATTACATTTTCGTTTCGAATATCCATGGTGTTGGAGCTTTTAATTCTTAAGAGTTTGTGTATAGGTTTTAAGTTCAATACCAAATGATAAGTCAATATTTGGATAAACAATTCTCAAAAACATGAATGTGTAAAGTTTGTGACAACATGATAAATACAATTATACTGTAAAAATAGTGTTCAAATCAATCGTAAAAAGTGACCAAGAGCTCCAACAGAATAATTAAATATGCGTTGTGTCATATAACAATAGGGTCCAGTGCTCTAAATTAAAGTGAAAACATTACAAGAAATTAAAATTAAATATAGCATTTATTTAAGATACTTTGAATTAATACAGAATTGTACATGGTGGCGGTGTAGTGGAAAAGTAATAAATAATCATACCAATTCCAACAGGGAATTTAACATTGTAGAAAAACGAACTTCGGCCAAAGTCATTGAGCTACAAAATGTGACGATCCAAACAGTGAATTGACTTGGAGAAATACATTGTAGATATGGTAACTGGTTGTAAACATGGGTTTATCTAGGGAGAGAAAAAAAAATATATATTAGTTAAGTTTGGACATTTTCGTCGCCCTCCATAGTATCCTTCTCTCGTCTATTTCTTCCGACATCGATGTTTCTCTGATAACGCTGACGCTTTCAGCTCCGTCTCCTTCCGTCAAAATGGCTGCATGTCAATCTCCCGTCAATTCTCCTCGTCAGCAGCTCCCAAGCCTTTTTACTCGAAACGCCAAGACCGCTTGATTGGCGATTTTTGATGGTAGTAAAACCGCCAACAGCCCGGCAACCCCAGGGAAAAACCACGCAGGAAGGTGCAGTTCAAGGTAGAAAGAGCTCCATGAATTGGCGGCGAATCGCTGCTAGCCTCGACGAGGGGTCCCATTCCAGCGTAGGAAAACCCTGCGAGTAAGCAAAAACAACCCGCCAACCTGACCCTGCGGCAGAGTTAGTGATGTAGAAACTAGCCTCTCCGCAGGGTGCAATTTTTACTAATGTTGACAGAGGTTTCACAGATGACCGTCTAGCGGGCGAAGAAATCGAAAACAAAGCTATAAATCTCTTTGGAAGGGCAACGGACTGAAATCGAAATTTTGAAGGGATAAGAGTTAATTATAGAATTTACAACAAATTAACTTCAATACTGATAAGTACTTAAATAAAAATATAATAATTTCACAGATAATTTTCTTGGGTTTATTCCGACACCAAACACGACCACCATAGTAAGAAATAAAAATTACTTCAGTTAAAATACAATAATCAAGTATGAAAATTTTTATATATTCTCCACAACACCAAAACGACCACCAAAGTCAGAAAATATGGATCCCAAATTTAGCAGAAAAGGGGGCATAATAGAAAAACTTAAATTAACTTTAAACACCAACTTGTGTAAACAAAACTTTAAAAAGATTGACCTTAAGGATCAACTTATCAAGAGCTTAACATTAACAACCAAGGTTAAGAAAAATAATTAACTAAACAGAATTTAAATAGTTAACCAACCAAAAGTAAAGAAGAAAATTAATTACTCAAGCAACTTAAAATCAGCGTTAACCAAAACTGTCAAGAGAACAAATTAAATGACTACAATTACTTTTAAACAACCCAAAGAAACTTAAGTTCAACTACAAAAATTAAAACAAATTAAACTTTAAGTCTGAAGCAAATAAGTTAAATCATTACCTTTAAAACAACTTAAATCAGTAATACATAACAATGGGATTATTTGAGATCTTATAACTCACCTTCCCTAGAGCCATTATGTTGATAGCTGATTGCGTTGTTTATAAATGCTCATATTAAATTATATTGTCATAATACTTGTCTAAAAATGCTGCAGTTGCAGCACCGGAAGTTGCAACTGGATGCAAAAATTCAAAGCAAATCCATTGAGGCAGATCAGGAATTTATAACTGTAAAGCTTACGATTTATATCATACACAATTATATCTGAGATGCAATATATAAATTTGATATCTCATCCGTGTAATTTGTTTGTATTCAAAACTCATTACACACATATTCATTTGGGTTAGACATATCTAAAGTTAGAAAAATTGATTTTACGCATCTGTGTACAATTACGCAAGTGTC
This sequence comes from Stegodyphus mimosarum, assembly GCA_000611955.2. Classification (NCBI taxonomy): domain Eukaryota; kingdom Metazoa; phylum Arthropoda; class Arachnida; order Araneae; family Eresidae; genus Stegodyphus; species Stegodyphus mimosarum. The sequence continues at coordinate 105,188 of KK121580.1, read as the reverse complement.
AGTTCTCCCGATTTAAGCAAGAAATTTCAAATTCCCGTCTACTCGAGTTAAGCAATACTTCTCACAATGTCTCCCATAACACAGAATATCTTCGGGATATCCTATTTAAGTCAAAATATCCCGGGACATACTTAGGATATGCTGAGAATGTCGATTCTTAGATGTCCTGAGGGCATCGTAATTTAACATCCTGAGGATGTCCTGTTTAAGTCGTTATGTCCAGGGATATGAGAGGATGTCCTGAAAATGTTCATTATCGGACGTCCTGAGGACTGCACCAATTTCACATCCTCAGGATATTCATACTGCAATTTCCGGAAGACTTTTGTCGTCAAACATTCTGAGAATATTTATTCTCAAGTCTACCAGTTTTAGCTTTTTGGCACTGCACATCTGAAAGCATGTTATTCTTGTTTTTCGTTATTAATTTTAACACTGCTACCTTTTCTAGCATTTTTAAAAATTATTTAGGCATAGGAAAGATATTTTCAATGGATTAGCAGTTTCTAGAATATTTAATAAATTCTAAATAACATATATTATTATATGAAATTGTTTAGATTACTTGTATAATTGCTACCAAATTACAACGTCACTATAAATATAGGCAAAATTAGAAAAAAAAATATCTTAATTACAGGATGGAAAATTTTTTTCAATCACATGCACTGTTAATGCTATTGAATTACAGTTGTGCGATAATTTTCCAGTAAAAGGAATTCTCTCTGATGACTATCCACGATTCCAGAATTTCGGTCTTCTTTAGAGATGATCGTCTTAGAGAACTAATCTCTAATATCAATATTTATTTATATCCTAAAAAATATTGGTCACTTCCAGAACTGGCAGTTTGAGAGGTAATGTTTATTCACTAATACTCTCAGACGTCACAAATGTGTTACATCGTTATCTCACTCAGGAGCATGATTTCTCGAATATGTAATCGCGAAAAATTTCGGGTATCATATTTTAACGAAAATATCTATTTTGACCGCTATCGAATGCAATTTAACGATGCTTTTTGAGTGACATTCGTACGTAAGAACGGAATAAAGGATTCTTTTTTCCCTCCAAAATATTATAAAACTAATTTCAAATAGCTTCTGAAGAGTTTTTTCCGTGGCCGTCTGTGCGTATGTATGTATATATGTATGTATCTCGAATAACTCAAAAACGAGTAGCCTCAGACCGTTGAAATTTTGTATATATTACTACTATAACATGTAGATGTGCACCTCATATTTTGGTTGCAATCGGCCTCACCAAAAGTACATAAATTTATGCATATATATATCCACTGTGCTACTCAGCTCAGTTGGCTCAGTTTTTTATTCTTACATGTTGGTAAATTGTGCAATTTTTGCTTTAAAAATGATTGAATTATGTTGTTCTTATCTCCCGGCTAAGTTTTTTATGCCTTTAATAAACCTGCATGCAAGATTTGTGATATTATGAACAATTTAAAAGTTGTTCGAGGGCGGCTAAGCCTAAGCATTTTTCTCATGGCGGGCATATTTGTTCACATTTGAAACTTAGGAGAATAGTGGATTTGTTGCCAATTTAGAGAAACTAAGCTTCGCAATAACAAAGATAATGCCTTCTTTTATTACTGCAAAGTAAATAACGCTTATTCCATTCTGAAATTTATTCGAGGAAATAAGCATTTAAGATTTACTTCGTGATTTTTAATATAGATTTTTGCCTTGTCGTGAAGTGAAAACTGAATTAATTGATTGAGAAATACTGAATCGTCTGCGAAAAATTGCTTCTTTTTTGTTTATTTGTTTAGTTTTTGTGTGTGTGTGTGTGTGTGTGTGTGTGGTGTGTGTGTGTGTGTGTGTGTGTGTGTGTGTGTGTGGTGTGTGTGTGTGTTTCGTTTGTTTGTTTAATTTCTTTTACACATCGCTTTAGATTTATTATGGTATTTGAATAGAACATGTGGCAACGCTTAGATAATTATCTAGGTGATATAGGTAATTTTTATGCATTCTGATGAATTATAAAATGAATGAGATACAATGCTGTTAAGTGAAGCTAGCGCCAGAGTGTCGCTGTGGTAAACAAATATAGTGAATTTTAAGGAGTGCATTTATTCTATTGTGGTTTATGCGCTATCGATGAAGTAGATTTAATTCATTCCAATACGCTTAAATGAAATGCAAAATGCGTATAATTTAATATTCCGTACAAGGAAGTCATGTGGTGTACACATCAGATTTTTTGGGGGGACAAACTATTGCAATCAGCAAACGCTTTGCATATGCAAGCTGATATATTTGGCAACATTAAGCTCCTGGTCATCTCTCGCATATTACCGAGTGAGAGTAAAATAAGATTAAGGCTGTTCTTTGGGTTCTTTCGTCGCTAACAGCTGTGATTATTAACAAGTTTCAAGAAATAGTTTAATACTTTCACGAACTTTTGTGTTAATAATATCTGCAAATGAATTAAAACATTCATGTACCTTAGCACCTCACCTAGATGACTTTCTCTGAAGAATTTCGCCAAGGAAATATAATATATTTTCAATGTGTATCATTCTTAGTTGCGATTTTTAGATTTCATACAGTCGAACACATATTCTCACGAATTTTGTACATAGATAGGTAATTTTAATAGAAGTATAAGTAAAATTGCTGTGCTTTTCTGTCCAATGTAGCGCGACACAAATTTTAAGAGAAAGCTATGCCGGAAAAGTAAGAAGGCAAGAAATCGCCAAATTTGGCAATGATTTCGCTACATTTTGGTCTGGTCCCTGTATCACCGTTATAAGGATTGTAACTGAATAAATGTAATTGACCACCATGTTAGCCGTAACCGTAATTCCACCCTTACATTGTTTTGAAATTTCGAGAAACGGAAAGTATTAGAAATAATTCGCGGCCGGTTGAAAACTATTTAAGGCCGAAGAGAGAGCATCTACTCTCAGTTGTTAAGTTAGTTGCTTAGTTGCTGTTGTTGCGAGCTGTTACTTTGTAGCATTCATTATTTTAATTAACCAAATTATTTTTAGTTTGAACTTTCCTATCGAATTCTCAAAGTTTCATTTGCTGTCAGAATTTAGCGCGAGTGAGATATTTATGCAAATCGCATATATCTGTTAGCAGTTTAAAAGGCAGAAGTTAACGAGGGGAAAGATAGAGCCTTGGATTTATCGCCGTAAGGCTGTGCGCGAAAAGATTTCCTCTATCTGCTGAAAGTTCGCCTTCATAGGCAATTTGCAATTACCAGTGTTTGCTAGTGAAATTCGCATAATTGCTCATTTCACTAAGAGTAAGCTTCCCTCGCCGTCCTACTTAGAATTAAGTCAGAGAATTGAATTTGTTAACACACTTTATTTTCATATTATTTTAGTTCAGCCCAAGTAGTGGCTTACTCTCAATTTGAAGAGTTGTAAATATTTGAATTAAAGGGTCACTTTTAAACCCTCCTTCTGACTTTGTAGTTCTTCAACACTAAAGGACACAGCCTAGATCTGCTCACTGTCCTCCACATAAGGTTTCACAGTATATGCTCACGAAGAAAATCAAGAGATTGAAGGAGAAACCTTATAACTTCCGCGTAAAATGAGACATCAGAGTTAGCTTTCTCTTTGGATGCTCTTTGAATTGCGTCGTGTTTAACGTCCTTAGTTGTTTGAAGTGTAACTACTGGTTATACTGCGAACACTTGTACGAATATTTCCGTGGGAAATTCCAGAGTTCTGAAATAGTTCTTTTAATAAAAATAAATTGTTATTAACCTATTATTGGGCTTCCGGATTCAATCTATTACGAACCTGTACGCACGCAGCAATATGTATAAATTTATTTGTAAAAGCAGACCTGCATAAGACTTGCTATGAATAAAATCGCCATGTATGTTTCTTAACGAAAACTAAAACCTGTCACTTAAAATCAAATCTCATAAAAGAAGTGATTAAAATACATTTATCTATTCAAATTAAAACCAATAACAATTTTTACATAAAAATACGTTTGTACTATTTACATTTAGGAACTAACATTAAAAAATTTATAAAATGCTATTTGAACCCCCGTCATGATTTAAAAAAATCGCCTCTCTTCACGTATTTGTTTTTCGTTTACTGAGCAAATTACTTGAATAAAAAATTACTTGAGCAATTAATAGAAAATGTGAAGAAAATCATGAATATGATTGCGTAAATTTCTATTTCTAGAATGCGATTGTGGACCAAATGGAAATTGTAGCTTTTGGTATGGTAAAAAGTGTAAGTGCGATGAAGGATACTCTGAATTTCGAGGCACATGCAAACGTAAGTTATTCATAAATCTTTGCATTTTAACAAATATCTCATTTTTGTTTACTATTTTAAATTGATCATTGATCCATTCAGCAAAGATTCAGCAAAATACGTAAGAGTACTTTTATATCAAATATTTTCTCTAGACCTTTCAGTGAATCGGAAGCCGATTGGCGTGAAATCTAAATGGAGATATGAATGACAACCCTAAAATTTATACAGCTTCATGAAACGAATGTTTATTTTATAGAATCTAAAATAAATACACAAAGACAAAAAAGAGATTTATAGATAAAAACATACATAACTATTTCCTTTAACACTTTTACAAAGTTTCATTCCTATTTGCTGCTGACAGACCGCTACCAACATTCATAATTCTACCAACGTGAGTTATTGACACCAGCACTCTGTAAGCCTTATAACTAAATGCAAGAAAAGGAATATATGAATTTTTGAATAAATTTGTATTTTGTAATCTTTTATTCGCGGCACAATCTTTTGTAGCTTCATTTCGGTGCCCTCTGCACACACACACACACAAAAAATGGAAGAGTTTTATATTATTCGATTCGTCCTACTGAGCCAATCGACAAAATTTGAGTGTCTCATGTCTTGAAAGCGCAACTTAGGATATATATATTAGATTTATATGCGATTGTTCTAACATGAGTATTTTCACATAAAATCACATAAATTTCGAATTGCAAAAAACGGAATCAAGTTAAGTTTAACAACAAAAGAAAAAGATATTAATAAATATATACCAAAATTTAATTAACATTTAGGAGTTAAAAACTAGACAGCTAATGTTTTTACAACTACTCGTGAGAGCTTTTCAAAACTTGGTATTTTGTCATAATTTGAGGCGTAGCATCGAAATATGGGAAAAAAATCTATATATCTTCTCAGGAAAAATCCGATTTTGTGTCAAAGTACCTATGTTTGAACAAGGCTACATATAAGCCGAGCTTTCAAGACATGAAAACCGCAAGTTAAATATCGTCAGTTTGCTCAGTAGAACAGGAGATACTAAATAGTCCCACACCGATTCTTAAAATAAGCAAATAAATGAATAAAACGCTTTCGAGTCTAATTTTCGACTGGCATCCCTTTATCCTCTTTTTCTCAAACTGTTCGTCTTAAGAGGAGGGGAACTGCAAAAAGATGACAATGGCTCAGATAAAGTCATGTCACATGAAAGTTCTAAAAAATTCGTTTTTAATTATTATTTTTATTTTTTTTTCTTTTTCGTCAGCTTGTAGGTGTAAAGGAGGCGTTTGTTCTTTCAGCACCGAAGGACAAAGAATCTGCAGCTGTGATTATCGATCTATGGAAGTAAATGAAGAATGCTTGGGTAAGCAAAAAACTGAATTTATTTTACAACATGCAAGTGCTATCAATTTTTGGGCAAATAACGTATTTACTCGCATAGTCCCCCTTTTTTTCACTAATTTTACAATATGAAAATTAAGAAGGGAAATTTATGGGAATAATTTAATTTCCGAAAGATGCGGTTACAGTAAGAACATAACAGGTGAGAAGTATTCATGGATAAAAAACAGATAACTATCACACTATTATTTCTTTAAAAAACCTATATTCCTGTAAGAGTGCTTAGCAATATTAGCATTACGATATCTTATAATGTATCTGCATTTCTGTTTTACCGCATTCCGACTGTCGCTCGTTCTTATTGCTGTCTGCTAGTATTTTCCAGGCCTGAAATCATTTAATGCTGATGGAAGTGTTGTCTATGTCTGCCACACCTCACACGTCATCAACGTTATCATCTTCTACGCCGTCATTCAGTCTGTCTTCTCACGTGCAGTGCGTCAAAAATATTAGATATCCTCATTTTCTTGAAGCTGTTCAGTATTATTGCTTCACCACTCAAAGCCTTCATCCAAACTACTCCAAGAGTAAATCAATTAGTAAGATAAAAACAGCATCTATATGGACAAATTTATTTTAAAATTTAGGAGAACTGGCTTTCTATACGCTTTGAGAAGGTAGAAAATTAAGTGAATATTTACAAACGTTTCGTTTCAGAAATTTGTACTAAAAGGCTAAGGGTTAAATGTGTAACTAAATACGGTATTACTTTTGGCATCCAAGTCTTGGATGTAAATCTGTAATGAACAAAATATAAAATCCTCTGATAAAAATGTAAATAAAAAATAATAAACTTGTAATAAATAATAAATAAATAATGTAATATTTATCTATTATTTATTACAAGATTTATAATGTAATAACATAAATGAATGTAAAATAAAATCTTTCGATTTAGCATAAAACTTGTGAATACTAGCATAAAACTTGTGGGTTACTAGTGCGTGTTAAGAAGGCCACATAATTTCGAACTAGCAAATATTTACAAAATATATACGCTATATTTTTCCAATAAACTAAGGACAAGTACTAGTATTTGTCCTGATCGGTATAGTCATTAGTGATGCTGGCTGCTGCCACTGAGCCCGGGGTCGAATCCTAGAAAATGACTGGATGTTTACACATTTCTTGTGTCTTGTCGGCATGGGGCATGTTCCCACTTAACTGCTTCATTATCTTCCCGAATACGATCCAAAAAAATTCATATTGTTAGCTGTATTTTTTATTCACTTTGTATTTTAATTTATATTTTATAGAGGAAAATATTATTAAAATTAACATTTGTAAAATTTCTGAGAATTTGAAACAATTTTTTACTACAACTAAAGTAATACTGTTTTCCTTGGAAGTTGTCTTTTCTTTCCACAAGTTTGCGTACCTGGGAAGTTACATTTACAGCTCTGTGTATACACAAGTATATGTTACTGTAAAAGCCTGAAATCTAGTAAATCCTAGATTTTACCGATAAAACCTAACTTTTACCAAATTGGTTTGGTTAGTATTCGAAGTAAGCTTTAATGTGATACCATCTGGGCCCGTAACCAAGATTTTGCGGTAAAATCAATTAGTTGATCAATAGTTGATTTGAATTGCAAGATGATAATAATAATGCATGTGAAAAAGAATCATGCATAACGATGGAAGCAGGTACTGAAGTTCGAATTGAAAAAAGAGAACTAAATATATGCTCTGACACAACGGGAGTGATTATCAACAAAGTTCAAAATGTGAAAATGTTTCGAGAGACAGCTAAGGAAGGACTCCAGAATCAGACAAAAAAGAGGAAGATTGCGTTTACTAAAAACTTTCCGAAACCTACTCTCGGGAAATGGCAGATCGAAAATGGATCCAAAATCAGTAACAGCCGTTATTACAGATATTAAAGATGAGGAGTTTTCTGTTCTTGGTATTAAGTTTGGTAAATTAAAATCGTTTTAAAAAAGAAACCAGCTTACCTTTTGCAAAGAAAATATTATAAACATCGAAGAAGTTGGTACGGAAGAAATAAATGTACATGAAATAGTAAAAAAAAACTTTCTTTAGTTGGAGGACAATGACTCAGAAAATGTAACTGTTCAAAGGAGTGCAGCACGAAGATGTGTTTGTGCAAATCATCTGATATAATTGTCATTTTGTAATTCAAAATGCCATAACAGTCAACCTTGTTGTAACAGGTAGTAAGAGATATTAAAGTAATGCTATTAAAGAAAAACATACAGCATTTTTCTTATTTTTTAAATTTCATAATTTTTCTTTTTTCTGAGCTATCAATTTAATTTTTTTAACTATTGCCAACTTTTTCACACTGGATCTTATTTCTGAAATGCATAAATATTGCATTTTTTTTTATTTTTAATTTCTTGTGACTCTGAAAAATAATTGTAAGAGAGTTCCATTGACATAATGTTAAATCGTACCTTATTTTAATCACTTTTGCAATTTATATTATCAATTAAAAAATTAAAGTGTGTTTTAACTTTTTGGGACACACTGTATATAATATATCTTCAAATGGAAAATCGCATCATAAGTAATCCCTTGTTTCGGGCTTTTACCGGAAGGCATTGGTAACCCCTAGGTTTTACCGCAAAGTTTTAGTAAAAGGCCGAAATGGAATCATGTTAAAGCATACTTCGGACTTTTACCGATCCATTTTGGTAAAAGCCAGGTTTCACCGGTAAAACCTAGGATTAACCAGACTTCGAGTTTTTACCGTAACATATCTATCTACTTATATAGGTATATGTATAAATGCAATTACTTTACAATTATGATTGATTAGCAATTATGTTCGATTAGTAAAATTACGACATTTACATTTACTTAGCATTTAAAAAGGAAGATCTGATTTAGTGTGATATTGCGGAA
>KK121580.1:52591-96608 GCA_000611955.2 Stegodyphus mimosarum | reverse complement strand
GTCTTGATAAAAATACCAAGTCGCATTTCTAATTCTTTTGCTGTTGTGATTTTACTTCAGTGAACATACATCGCAATGTCTTGCAGATTTAAATTTTTTCCTGTAGGTAAAATGACCTCTAAAGCTGTATTTCTGCTAATCCGAATGAAGCTGGTAAACATCATGAAAAGCCTTTCCTTCGCCTTCTACTGTTGCACGCCTTTCAAACGGTAATATCCAATCGAAATTATAAATTCGTATCTTTACCGACGTGTCTTTACACTGGTATTGAATTCATTTACAGAATTTCCACTACTCCCAGAATCATTTACAGAAATTTTATATTTTGGTAACTGCTTGTATATCAATAAAGTTATCAAATCAATAGTAAAACAGAATGCGGAAAGTTGAGTAGTGAACGATAAAAATTAGCAGAGTCATGCAAATAACGTGAAACTAATCAGAACACGATGAAATATACTTTGCAAACTGCCACTTAGTGAACATCTACTATCATGTATACAACTAATTTGATAAAAAAAAAATAGAAAATATGTGCGCAAAACAATAATAGCAACGGAAAAACGCCCGTATAGAGCACGGGAAAATCAGTAAAAGCAGCGATTCTACGGCGCAGATGAAAACAGGCAAGTGGTTAAAACAAAGGATGAATCGAAAGTCTTCTCGAGAGGTTTGGTGGTAGGTGAAGAAGATGGAGACTTTCGAATCCCTCTTTCGGTTTGTTCTTCAAAATTAGGATGGCGCTGAGTACAGTCATATTGCCATTTGTAAGATGTCCAAGGCCCATGCCAAAGAAAGACGCAATCCTGCTAGATTGCCCATTCAGCAGACAGGAACATCACTAAAGCTCCGAAATAAAGCACCCGTATAGCACAGCGCAAAACAAGCAATTGGTAAAATATACAGCAAATCAAAAGTCCTTTTTCGTTTTCTTTATAGAACTAGCTCCTTCAAAATTGAGACACAGCAGGGTATAAAGTCATAGTGTCACTTATAAGATGTATAATTTCTATGCCAACGAAATATGTAATCCTGCGCTTCTCGCTATGAAAAAATTCTTGCATTTGTTCTGATATTTCTATCAGACAATTCATATAGTTATGGCAAGTACTAGCCTGCCAAATATATAATTATAACTTAAATATCTAGGACTGTAACATACAACCAAATTTTACAATTATATACCAACATTTAAATTTTGTTATACGTATTAGTCAAGAATTAAAAATTAATTAAAAAATTTATTTGTCCTTTTACATAATGATGACTTAAAAGCGTTAATCATGCAGCGTAATTTTCGTAAATTTCACACAATATCCATACACTGTAAAGTATATTTTTGTTTTATCCAAAAATCAAATTACAAGTGAGTTTAATTTTTCCAACACATTTCAATGATGCACGAAACAATTTTCGTAACTGATAATTTTTGTTTCCATCCTGCAGTAATGACTGTAATTTTAGAATCTAAAGCAAATGCTTACTAGACTTTTACATAAGCGACGCTTAAAAGATGTCGTTTTTTTTCTCCCTTGTTGGCTACCATTTGAAATGACAGAAACCTTTAGAAAGTGCACTGGCCTAAACATGCCCTTACGAAAATCAGATTTTATACTGGTAAAATGGAAACTTCAGAAAGGTGTGAGTAATCTGATGCCAGCCACCACTAAGCAAGTAGAATTTTCATTTGCTTTGCTGTTCCGAAAGACAGTCTAAAACTCTACTCGCACAGCGTTTACCTGACTTAAAAGTGCCCGCCCTTATATGCAGGTTCTTTTTCATAAATTAAAATATGATCTTCATAACTATGTAGAGTGTTCTGGAGATATCTGTATTTGGATATCCGTATGCAAGCGGATTTGTTTAAAGGTTTAATCCTCTTTAATACGGTTCATCGATTTGAAGTGCTCCTTTGCAGAATAGTTAAGTGTCACCATGCCTATCACAGCTGCCACCCATTCGGTATTGTGGTTAGAGACTCTGACTGCTCTACGATGGGTCCGCTTTCAAATCCTGGAGAAGGCATGGATGTTTGTAAGCGTATAGTGTCTGTGCGGCAAGGCGACACTCCAAATACACGAGGAACCGAAAGTACTCTCCAGGGGTTGGCGGTAGAGTAGAGGAGTGGAAGACAATGGGAACTCCCTCGGAGTGTTCTCCCTTAAAAGTGGAACGGAATTGCAGGCCACGCGAGACTGTACCTGCATGACCAATGCTGCAAGTCCCGCTCATTTCTACCTCTAATTGTCTATCAGAATTATATAAATATTCATGTTCGAATACAGCTGAATTGATATGTGTATAACTATCAAATAGATAGAAATTTATATTATTTAGTTACTTGTTTCAGTAGCGATATCGATGTATACTTACGAATTATGCTTCCGGAATGAAATTGTCGCATCTTATGTTTTTTGATAGTGGTAGATGTTGATAATTTCGATATCGAAAAATCTAGATGTCTTGATAATATCGTCGATATTCTTCTTTCTCTACGTCGATGATATGGGTGCGTTTCTTTTATGGGTAAATAAAGAGCGAGAAAATCCTGTCTCGTTGTTATTAAAAAACTATTAAAATGATTTTCAGTATAAAATGTGTTTTTAATTTTATCAGTATTTATCATCATAAGAAGAATTAAGTGCATTAATTAATTAAGTGCTTTTTTTACATACATTGCAGAATGTGACTGTGGACGTGGTTTATGTTCTTATAATGGAACTCAAAAAATATGTTTTTGCAATTCCGGTTACGTGGAATATTATGGAAAATGCAAATGTAAGTAAATGTCTTTTACCATGAATTTTCTTCTACAAATAAATTAATTTAATATTTCCTAGAAAACAATATTTTTCCATATTATTACAAAAGTTAGATTTTAAAAGATATATAATTCAAATGAAACGATATGAAATTCCAAAGAAATGGTAATCCACGGCAGCAATCGAAATTAACTAAACTTTTGATGAAATCATGAGAGTATTTTCCTCTATAAACAGAAGAAGTACTGGTGTAAAGAAATCTTCAGGCTCTACAATAAGAATTTATCAGCTAAAGGTAGATAATGAACTAGACGCTAGAGCATTCTCAGTATGTAAGATAAAATCCTGACATTATGTGTACAGAAATATTTTGTTATAGGTACGGCAATTTATAGCAATGGTAGTAAATTTTTCAATAAAAAGCACGTTAAACCGGGGCATAAAACTAAATAGGCAATAAATTAATCTTCTATCTTGTGGCAACCTTTTTTAATTTTCCTACGAGGACTGGAAAGTAAAACTTAAGTTTCATATATTTTATCAATTGTGTTAAGACAAATAGCAAAATTTTATAAGTGTCATATATTTTTTACCATCGTGAGCAAAATGGTCGTAGGCTCAAAATCTGTTTTGCTTACCTAGTCCTTCATCTTGATCTTTGAATCTACTACCAACGATTCAGAATATGTATGGTATGGATATCGTTTTGAAACATTCACTGTGCAAATCATATAACATTTCAATTTCTTTAGAGACATAAAATGTACGAAATGTTTGAAACCTAGAAATGAATTATCACTATGCCTTGTAAAGTACCACAGAGACAGGGAAAAGTGTGTAAAGAATCATTAAACTTAAATGAAAGTTAACAAAAGGCGCCACTCATGCTCACAAAAATCATTGCTAGCAGCTGCGGCTTAAATCAAATGTACCGAACTGACAATTAAGTAATGTAAGTTAGCCTAACGGCTACACTATTAAAGTAACGTGCAAGTTGGTTCTAACCTAAGGGTTGGCGTGACAAGCTTAATGGCCGGAATAACGCAATACCGGAGAATGCTACTATCAGGAGAATCAAAATTACGAAAAGGCTTTCAGCAGGTAAAACACGCTCTGACTGTACCCTCTAAAACTTTCCTTTAAATACTGTTTTTTTTTTACCTTATCTGAGCACAGCGCAAGCTAGGAGTTCGCATTCTGGCAAAGAAAATAGAAATGAAAAGAATAGGAAAGTTCATTAAAACTAATTGCATGTGCTAAATATGATATATTTTCCTTTTTTTCCCACTTCATTGACATAACTTTCGTGTTTTCTGAAAGTTATTTATTTCACAGCATTATTTCTTTCAGATTTTCTTTGCAGATGATCATTTTCTATTAGTAGAATATCTTGACTTTTATTCTATTCATTTTTCATTCACTTACATCACACCGCAGTGGGCGCAAAGGAACATAGAATTACAAATATGCCACTGCCAGATATCGTGCGTATTTGGGAAGAAAGTAATCTGGCAACAGCCGAAGAGTTAAGATTCCAGAGGGTGTATAAAACATTTCTACCTCTTTTACCGCTTAAATTCCCTTTCAGGAGAATTATTTCATTTAATTCTTTACACAGGGTGAATCTGAATAAGTGGGAAAATCTTTAGGGGGTGAAAGAAGGCAATTATAGGAACAATATTCGTCATAGAATCTATGGTCGGAACGCAAGCGTAGAGAAGTTAAAAGGTAGATTTCCAATGTCGCATTTAAAGAATTAACACAAGTGGCACAAGAATGAGAGGAGGTACTTCAGAAAACATTTTTTAGTAGGAATGCAATTGATGTCCGCAAGCTGTAATGCAGGCATCACACCTGCGGGATAGGGACTGACGCACATTTGCGAGACCAGGCATTTCCCGACTATCGCCGGCAGTAACGGCAATCCTAATGACTGGATCCATATTGGTTTCAATGGAGCACGCTTAGATTAGGTTTTTCATACGTCCCGACAGAAAAGTCCAACGAGAGAGAGATCCGCTGATCTTGGTGGCATTCCTATCTTGGTGGTATTCGAGTATTCGGGAGCTAAGGTGTTCGAATCCCGGAGAGGGCAATGAACATTTTTCACCTTCTAGAATCGTATGACCTAATGACTCTACAGCTTATTCCAAATTACAGCATAGTTTACTGTCCGCAAAAATGTCCTTTCTGAAATTAAGAACTATATTATAGTTGTAGTTTATTATTCAGTTGTAGGGTTTATATTTATTTTAACTAACGTTTATTTTAAGTTAGTTTATCTTTCCTGTTTAGCCTTCATTTTCCCCTAGAAATGCCCGTGCCAGAGTATGTAAACTGTATTAGCACGCGCAGTTTATTCAAATTTAGCGGAAGCTAGTTGAATTAAATAGTAGACGAAACTAGAGTTAGAGAGTCTTGCTTTGAAGTTACGCTAGTGAGATTCCTCGGTAGAATTTAGATCAGCGCGTGTTGGCCTGTGTACCTAGCTTTGCAGAAGTGCTAATTTTCAACTGTTTAATCAGAAATCTTGCTGAATCTCAGCGGTAATTAAAAACGCGGTAAGTTTAGGATCTCAGAGCCTCATCGGTAGTGTTTTGATATTTGTTCATCTAGTCATTACTTTCAGTTTTACGTTTTGTTTTAATTTACCGCCGGGTTGGCGCAGTTTGTGAGCGTCCAGTAGACGCATCTGTCATTTTAAAGATAAAAATAAAAAGGGTTCTAACCCCTTCTTATGTTTCTGCGTAAATTCACACATAGTATCAATCACTACCCCAGTTTCTGACAAGTTGGGCGAGCGAGATCTTACACAGTGATTATAATAATTTCTGAAATCATAACTTTTCAGCCTCCATTAGACATCTTGTAATGGAAATTTTAACTCCATGATAAGTCAGTCAGTCTTTGGTCTCTTGTTTCGCTTAATATCAAGCATTAGAAGCTTAAATTTTCGGTCAGAACTCACATAGCTGCCCAAAGAGAATAGCACACTGTAACGTCTAGTCTTCTTCGCTAGCAAAAACTGCTACTAGGTCTACTCGAAATTCTGTTAGTGAATCATCGCTAAGATTGTAACATGAATAAAACAGGGTAAGGGTGTAAAAAACCTTGTTATTGAACTCAATTATTTACAGACGGCACAGTCCTTGTGCTTACAAATCCACTATCCACTTGTGGTGAGGGAAATAAAGATAATGGTAAACTAAACTAAATTAAAGGTAAGCTACTAATACAAAACTATGCAATTTAATTTAACGTAGCAGGCTGACTCAAAAACCTACACCGGCAAGATATTAAACTTCGGTGACAAGAATGCGAAGTCGATATTCAGAATTCAAACATTTATGTAGAAAGGTAGCGTGCGTACACAATAGCGAAACATGCTCCAACTAATCTTTTCGCTATTTCAGGTCAAATACACTCTCGTTCAGCCCAACTGATTTACATCCTGGCGATTAAACGCGAGAGAAGCAAGTAATGACAGAAAAGGTTAACAAATCAAAATAACTATTAGCAAAAATAATATAAACCTAACAACGCTTGGCTACATATAAATCTTAAACTAATGCCATACTCGGACTCCAGCCTCGAACTTGTTTACTCGAATATAAAAGAAACAAGACTCAGTTCTTTTCGGGACGTTTAATTACATGAAAAATGTGGTACAGAGTAGGATTATAGAGACATATAGAAGGTATTCATAAACGACGGATAAACAATTATAACTGCATGCAAATGAATACGTGCAGTTAGATAGTTCCCTAGACAATAATAATTATTTGCATGTTCCATTTTTTTTAATGAATTTCACTACTTCAATTGGTTCTTTTTAAGAAACATCATTTTTATCTTAGTTGACTGCTGAGAGAAAGTTTCTGGTAGAAGTTTTGTTTTGATTTGTTCCAGGAGTCCATATTTTAGGATATAATACTGCATGTTTAAGTATAGATCTTGCAATCAGCTTAGACACAGCATTCTTTTTACAGATTTCACTTGAAATATATTGGAAAGTTTTTACGATTTAGTTTCGAATTCAATTATCAAAAGATAGGTAAAGATTCTTTTTTATGAAACTCTAAATGAAACTTCACTTCCTTTTCTCTTATGTCAAAGAAATTCCCATTTTTCTGATATTTTATGTATGTAGTTATATATTTTACTGTCATTCCAGATAGTGAGAAGTTAACATTAAGGGACGTTTTTTGTGTTGCTCTTTTAATTTTTTGATGAGTTAATATATTTTCGAAGATTTCTTTTCATCTTCAGATTCACTGAAGGCATATATTTCTTATCTTGTATGCCGAGATAAAAACTGGTTTGAAGCTGTGATAATTAAATGTCTTGCTTTATTGCTCAACCCTTTCAACACAGCTTTACCAGTTATACTAAAACCATCACAACATGATTTGGATATTCAAATTTTCGTTAAACTGTATATTTTAATTTTCCTTTTTGAAAGCTGGAATTTCAGAGAGAAATTGATGTCAAATTTCGCAAAGAAATGATTTATGACTATTTGATTTTGTTTTTATTTGTCTAGCATTATTAAATATCGTATTATTATTTTATTTGTCATTATTGAATTTTACGTTTGTTTGGGCTTACTTTTACATCAAATATTTTTATTTGCTTATTATTTCATATCGTACAAAGTTACTTTTTAAAGTAATCTGTCTTAAATACATCGCAAAATATTGATTCTTAATGCAATTATGAGAAGAAAACTGAGCACTTCGAAAG
Organism: Stegodyphus mimosarum; assembly: GCA_000611955.2. Taxonomy (NCBI): domain Eukaryota; kingdom Metazoa; phylum Arthropoda; class Arachnida; order Araneae; family Eresidae; genus Stegodyphus; species Stegodyphus mimosarum. The sequence continues at coordinate 89,103 of KK121580.1, read as the reverse complement.
TCTTTTAAGTTCTCCCATCTCCCTCCCCCCCAAAAAAATTATTCTTTTATAATGTCTTTAGATTTTATTTTAATAGATATACACGGTGTTTCAGAAAATCGGTTACATACTCTCAGAAGACATAGAGTACAACTAGGCTATCAAAAATCACGTAGTAATGCACAATCGAAAAGGCTTTCCTGGCGCGGTAGTGACAATACAAAACATAAGAAAGGAAGAACATGAACAGGAAGACAAAACATGTTTATTATGCTTAGTACAGCAGAAATCAAGAAATAAGAACAAAACTAGGCAGATATAATCATCAAAGAAGGTGTTCGAAATTACGTTTCCGGACCCTGATGCAGGCCTCACATCTCTATCACGTGGAAAATTTGCTTTTCTGGAAAATACCGGGCATGTCCCGAACTTTCCTAACTGCTGTCACGATGCGTGCAGCAAGTTTCTCAGCACTTCCAAAGGTGGTTTCGTACACCAGTGTCTCAACTTAGCCCCAGAGGAAGTAGTCAATGCAAATAAGGTCTGGCGATCTTGTTGGCCAATGCACCGGACCACCCCTGCCGATCCCATGTTGAGGATACTTTTCGAGAGCAATTTTAAATACATTCTTTGATGACTATTGTCTGTTTTAGTTCTTATTTCTTGGTTTCCGCAGCACTAAGCATAATAAATACGTATTCTCACCCCATTCGTGTCCTTCCTCTTTTTTTTTTTTTTTTTTGTCGTCACTATTGCGCAAGAAAAGCCTTTTCAATTATTCATTGCAATGTAATTTTCCATTGTTTAGGTGTATTCAATCTCTCCTGAAAGTTTGTAACAGATTTGCTGACACACGCTGCATATTATTTATATGCTAAATTTCTTCAGATTATTAATTCAAATGCACTCTTGAAAAACAATGTCTGTATCTTTAAATATGCAATTATTCTAAACATACCCTTAAGCTTGTGTTAAAGCACCATGCTGAGTCTATTAATTAACATGACGAATGAACATCACTAGCGCAAATTAACATCACAACTGGTAAGAATTGCAGTTCTATATTAGCATAGAATGAAGTTTTAAAACCATGGACCAAAATTATTGAGATAACTTTTCAAGCATTAATTCAATACACAGCTAAACCTTTCTGACGCAGCAGAGAAGCTCTTTAGGTCAGCATGTATGCTGGGACTGGAAAAGACTGGAATAACTCTAGTTACTGCAGTGGCGGAATATTCACAAACCCAGTCAAGAATGACGGATTTACACCTTTGATTACTACTTTGATGACTATTATATCGCTTATCGTTGTGAAAATGACTGAATATTTCTTCCAAATTATGCATCGTGTGTACGCACGTTTTATTTGTGCACATATAATCATGTGTTAAAAACGCTTTTTTATTTTATTTTATTTTTAAATTTTTTAAATTCAAGTTCCTCTAAGCCCGTTTATCCGTTATTATTCTAGATTGTTACTGTGGATCTTATGGAACATGCAGTATCAACAATTATGGATCTACAGTTTGTTATTGCGCTCCAGGATATGGAGAAAACAATGGATACTGTCAAGGTAAGACAATATATATATGTAGAACTCTCTTCGTAGAATAAAGGCTTAATTGTTGATAGTGTGCCCCAGGAGATAATGTATGCATGATAATCCAAAGATGATGGTTCAGTTAGTCATCGTCAATCATCATCTTTTTGGCTTCAGAAAAAGTGTCTTTATCTCTTTTTCAAAATACTTTCAGTATTCCTAAACACATCTTCTTTAACGCCGTCCGAATGTGTCCGTCTGTACACGTCTTTGTAAATGCGTCTTCATAAACTTCGTCTTCCTTAAAGCCATTTGATCTTTTGACATCTTGATTCTGCTTGGAAATGGTTCGTCTTTATATGCATCTTTAGAGCAATAGTCTGTTTATCAAATTAGGAGATATCGGTCAAACTGAGAAAAACTCTATGTCAGGAGTTACCAAATCGGGTTAACGGGAATGCAATATTAGATTGTCTGTCCTGGTTTAAGGTACTAGTCTTTCAAGGTTGAACGCTGAACGCTATGAACGCCGTATGCGTCATTAGATTTCACTCTGATGATTTTCCATGGAGCTAAAAATTTGTATTTCAGCTTTATACCTGGCCCTAATTGGGCGCGTTTCGTAGCTACCATATCATCGATTTGTGTTTTATTGCGGGAAATCTTCTACTTCGTTTCTTTCGATTTTTTTCGTGAATTTTATGAATCTACTTTTTCTCATCTTTACTCAAATTCTTTGTAGAGTCGACGAAGTCGTTCAGAATTTCAGCTTCTGTCAGTTCTTTGATCTTCTTGTCTTTATTCGTCTTCATCTTCGTACCAAACGAAAGCTCGGAAGGTAACAAATTCACGCTTCTTTGAAAAGTCGAATTAATAACTTAACCACTTCACTGGACCATCTATGGCCAATTTAGAAACAACTATTTTGAAAATGCAATTTAAGTGTTCTACTTTTATATTAGCTCTTATTAATGTTGCTGTGATAAAGAACAAATGAATGTTTTCTTTAGCACAATAATTAGCAAACTCTTCAGAAGTGAAAGTAGTTCCTCTGTCAGCCACTGTGCTCCAAAGGCTTTCAAGCAGTGATTCCTTAATTTCTAATTTCGCTATTACTTCTCTACTAGAGGTGGTTTTAACTAGCTGTAACAAAACAAACTTTGCAAATGAATTAATAACAGGGAAGATGTATTTATAATTCTTGTTAAAACTTTCGAAACGTTCTTAGTAATATAAAAATGTTGTTTCAAATGATCGTCACTACTTTTAATTGCAAAATATCCTAATTCATGTGCAATTTTAATATTTTTAATTTGCATAATCTCAGGTACTACTAGTATTTAATTATCATCCACCATTTTGTGAAGTACATTATTTCATAAGCAATAATCATTATACGACTTAAATTTCAAAATTCTTTTATAGATCTTATAATTACATCGCTTTCATGAGCTTGGATAAATTTAAATGTTACGCTGTCTTGAACTGCCATGTACACAAGATTTCTACTCAAAGTGTCAACATGTTACCTACGGGTATAAGATCTGTGTTCGAGTGTATGATCATAATCTTAATACATATTAATATCCATTTAGATATTTTAGTACAAATGTCTTTCTTGCGTTGAGTAGTCCGTTAGAACACATTACAGTCTGTCACGAACTTAAATGGAATGTCTAATAGGTATATTCTAAGAGCTTCAACAACCGCCTTAATTTTGAATTCGTAGCTCGAATATTTACATTCTATACCGTCTTCCTGCTTATATAATAAGCTGAGTGTGGCTGATTGTCAATTATGGATTTCTGGAGCAGGACTATCCCCCATTCTTCTTTCGGATTATAAATGCACAAAACAGGCTCTGAGGATGAGTTTCAATTTTTTAAAAGAATAATATTTATCTTCGAATATGTATATAGAATCATCCTTCAGGAAATCACTAAGTGGTTTGCGATTAAAAAATAATTAGGAATAAATTTTCAAAAATAACAAGTTAAACCTAAATAACTTTAAACACCATTTACACAATTACGCCTGAAGGATTAATTACTGCTTTGGTTTTAGAAGTAATAGGTTATAATTTGCCGGCATTAATTTTATGGCCTAAAAATTCCAATTTCATATTTTAAAATATGACATTTCTTAATACTTAGTTCTAATCCTTATTCCGATGCAATCTGTAAACTTCGTTTCAGTTTTTAGATTTCTCGAGTTATGTTTTCGAATGGAATAATGAAATCATCCATATAGATTACTACAGTGTTTTCTTTAAAGGGTCACGAAATACATCATAAGTATACCTCTGGAAAGCACTCTGGGCTCTTGATAAGACCAATAGGAACTCATAAAAACTCAAATTTTCGATTGTGTGTTGAAACAGATGTTAACTTTCTACTGTCTTCGTCCACTTTCTAATCAAAGAACCATGAACCACTTTCTCATGAAAGAATACTTTTTAGGTCTCAAGTAGCACACATTATTGCAGATTCTAATTTATGGGTAACGTCATCAATTAATTGCAACGGAAAGTGATCACGAATTTTTTATTATTTAGACGTTTGCAATATAGGATACGAACAGTTTTTCGTTTTTCCTTAGTTCAGCATTACTAGCGTAGTTATTGGACAAGTCAGACAACAAGAATCAGCGCAATACTTGTAAATTTTGCAGAACTTGTTTCGATGGTTTAACTACAGAACCCAACTTCCTCAGCTGCCTAAATGCAAATAAACGAGATAAGATATGGTGATACTACAAGATAAGTTAAGAATGGCTGCACAAACGTTAAGCTACTGGCGTCACCTATTGATGAAACCGGAAAACTAAAGCATAATTTCCTTAAAGGCAGAAGGTAAATATGGACTGGAATTAGGGTTAACTAGAACAGAAAGATTTGTTTGAATGTGAAACGCCTCTATAAAATCTAATTCTTCAATGGAAGATGCTTTGTGGATAATTTTGGCTGCAGAAAAATGGAAAGTGTGATTTTCATACCAACAGTGTTGGGCAATGGAGGAATTTTGCGTTTCCGTTTACCTAACATATGTCTTATGTTCTTTAACGCGAAATTTTAAGGCTTTTATAGTTTGACCTATGTAAGTTAAACCACATTGGCAAGGAATCCTGTGAATACCCTAGGACTTCGTATCCGGTATGTGGTCCTTAAGTATGGAATTGGAAATTTTATTGATGGAACTAAAAATGACCTGAAAGTAAAATTTATGTAAAATATGTGCAATTTTATAGCCAGTCGAAGGAAAGAAAGGAATAACAGCATAATTCTCATAATCTCCAAAAAAAAACGAATGTGCCTTTTGCTGTGTTGAAATGAGAATGTGTGAAATACTTGCTTAATAATGTTAGATTGAAAAGCCAATGTCAATAGCAACTGCTTTTAAACAGCTCTTGATCAAGAGCCAATAGTTCTTGATCAAGAGACCATTTGGAGGAGTAAATTTGAGTGCACCGAAAACAAAGGAATAAAATGAAGCTGACTTCGTTTTAGTCGGATGACATGATTTGAAATGTGGTGGCGGGCAAAGCAATTGAATTTTTATGATAAACAGCAGTACTGAAGTTGGATATGTTACGTGTGACCAAAATGTCGAGGAAGGGAAGAGAATTGGATATCTCAAGACCAAAAGTGAACTGAATAGCAGGATCAATTGACCTTAATTATTGAAAGAACTTTACTTAAATCATCTTTGTTACCGTCAAACAGAGTAAAAGTATCTTTTCTACGTAGCGGAACGATATTGAAAATTTTAAAGTTTCAAATAATTTTGATGCATAATAATTCATGTAGATATCAGCGAGCATGGGAGTAAGAGGGTTCCCATGGCTAATCCCTCAGCTTGCTTGTAACACTTATTTTGGAAACAAAATGTGTTCGATTCAAACAGTTAACTCAACTCTGAAACAAACACATTTTGTCATCCATCTCGCGTAATCCACTGGCGTACCCAGTACTACGTTTGGGAGAGCAGTGCTTCGCGACTGTTGTCTCTTGCGTGAGATTTCTAAGTCGAAGCTTTCCTAGAATTATGTTTGATCTAATTTATAATTTTTTATATTGGCAGAATTAACTATTTCTCGTGGATAGTCAAGTAGAGATGTTTATTTTCGTAAAATAATTAACAATTTATATCTGGTAATGAAACGTTTGATTTGCATTACTTAAAATGTGCAGTTTTCAACCTTCTTCCAGAATAACGAGAAGAAAGAAAACGATATCTTTTAGCACAGTTTCTGGGTCAGATACGTTTGGCCGCAGGAGGATAATAAACATTTATCAAAGAAATAGCCGTTTTAATTTTTCATCGTACTGTTGCATGTTTTATTATTGTGCAGGAAAGTGTAATTTCATTTAGCTAGTAGAATCGAAGCAAACATTCTTTAATTACAAGGCTGGGGTTCAATGGCTCTTCAAAACATAATCTTTAAAAATAAGTATTCCAGGGATCTGAAACTAATGATTCAGTTGTGTTTATAACGTCTATTAAACCCCTTCACTCTAGTTTCTGAGACTCGCGGCAGTAATTCTAAAATAATTTGATACAGGGGACCCTATGCCTTTAATAAAAGAAGTCTGTGAAATTTTTGTGAAGAAAAAAACAGAGTAGGTAAGAAAGTCAAACATCTAAGTAACGCACTTTACATTACAACAGTTCAGTTTCAGTAAGTTAGAATTTAATTTTTTCTGTGACTGATGGGAAGGTATATAACTTTATCCCTGACACCTGAGCAGTATAGTAATGCCATATGTGCAGTGCAAAATTAAGACGTTCATTGTATTAAGAGAATGATAAATAGAGAAAGCAAGATCAGAAGCCATAAAAATAATAAACTATGTCAAATCGCCATCTCTTAAAAGCAGCATCTTCAAATTAAGGTGAGAATATATGGGAAGCCTCCATGAAATCCGTCTGCTAGACACTTAAGTATGGTGGTTTCCGCAGAAAACGTGTTAACAGCTTTGCACATGAATTGTACGTAAAGGCAGCAGCTTTTTTTGATGGACCACAACTGTTTACTCGTTACGTTGTTAAATTATGAAAACTGGGCGTGCAAATTCTGACATTTGGCTGGCATTTTTTAACGAAGAAAAAATACCATGGTTTTAGGTGCAAATATCTAAGTGCATTCTTTTAAAAGGAAATTTATGTATTAGTAGGATGATATGGAAAAGGAAGATACCGATTTCTTCCCTCTTACCAAACCTTCTTGAATGGAAATAATATCAAGATCGAGGACAGAAGCATGTTCACGAGCATCTTGAAGTTCTGAAAGGCTTATTTGAATATCATTTTCCAATGGCTCAAGAAAACGCGTCTGATGACTGTAAATGAGTTTCGAATGTGTTTTTCTTGAGTAAGAAACCACCCAGCTTTCATTCAGCAGTATACGAAGTCCTTACAGACTTGTCATCTCGAAGAGAATCTGAGAAAGCAAAACTGGTATTGCTGCTGTTTCGCTCTTATCTACGTGGAGCGGAACTTCCCTCCAGTACGAATACCAGAACAAAATATAGAAGCCGCCTAAAAGCAGAGCCTGCAATTGTCGTCAATTGAACTTAAAATCAGAACACTATGCCATGTGTCATTAAGCATTTATATGTTAAATTATGTCATAATTTAGGTCTACTCTTGCCCTTAGTGCATTTTAGTTAGAACAGTTACAGTGAAATTACTTATGGTAAGGAACAATAAGAAATCTGAATAGAAAATAATAAAGAATATGTATTTTAATTAAACTGATATAATGATTAAATCGAGGGAGCTGTGCTTATTGTGGGGAATTTCTTTAAATTGCTGCTTTTACCAATAATCTGTTATGACAGAATTGCTTAGATTTATTGAACTTTGAAATAACATTTCGCATGGCAATGTTTTGATAAAACAAAATGGATATTAGCTGTTAATTGACTGAGATAGACTGAGATATTACTGTAAATTTCAGTTTTTAGTACAATTTTATTCCGTGGATGTTGTGTTGTTGTTTATCTATCGTTTTACTTTACATTCTTTCACAGTCTACTCCGTCTTCTCCTTACTCCTAAATGCCACTGTACGACATGGAGTAGTCCTAAGGAGATTCGTCATAGAAATTGATTCTAAACGGGCTCGGCTATTCAAAACGTTTCCAAACCGCTGATTTAAACTAATATTTTATAAGATATTTTAAGATAAATCTGTAACTTTATGAATGCCATCAAAAGGACCTTTCTACACTTCTAAAATTCATCTGAATAAAATTTTGAATATATAAGATACTTTCTCCCTACCTTCCGCATGCCTTCGTGGTGTAACTGGAAGCACACACGACGCATATTCGGATGATTCGGATGAGGTCCAGAGTTCGAATCATGGAAAGGGCACCAGCACGTTTTTCCCGTCTCCAGCGTCAAAGAAACCTAATGACTTTATAAATGATAATAAGTTGAAATAGGTATTAAGCAGTTTAAAGTTGCAATTGTACTTGAAGACGTTAGCTTCTAATAACTATGAATATATAATATTATGTCCCGAAAGAGTTTATACACCCGTTGTATTAACCAATAAAATCTACTTACAGAATGCGAATGCGGTAGAGGAGCAAACTGCACCTTCTATTCAGACGGCAAGAAATGTATTTGTCCTGAATATTACGAAGAAAAAAATAAAACTTGTGTTCGTAAGTACATTATTAAAACTAGAATTTCTCTTATTTCGATATCATTTAAAATATTTTTTAAAATGTTATAATTGCATGCAAGCTGTAGAGAAAAAATAAATTAGCTAACACAAGATGCTTCAGAAAGTTTACAGAATTGTAGGGATTTATATTTATTTTAAATAACCAGTTAATTTTAAGTTACTTTCCTATAAGCCTTCATTCCCCTAATTGTCAGTGCCAGAATATTTAAATTTAGTAGCGCTCGCAACAAATGCAAATTCTACCAGTAAAAAAATAAGTTAAATATCGACGTTCCAGTAAAGAAAGATAGAGTCCGGGATATTGCCGTGCGTGCTTATATGCAAACTTCTGTTTAGCAGTACTGCTGGTTTTGACGTGGCTTAAGCGCTAGTATCTTGCGGCCACTAGACTCCTCTACGCGCTGTAGGCTACAGGATTATATGAGCCCTGTAGTGTAATTCTACTATTTGTGATTATCTCTTATTTTAAGTTTGATCATACTGTTTCAGTTATCGACTTAGTTGAGGTGCAGTACGTTAGGGTCAAGTTGATGCATTGTAAATAAGTTAAAGAGTTTAATAAAGGGCAGTTTTAACCCTTCGTCAGTGCAATCTCTATCTCTCAAGGTTCTACACAGCAGCAGGAAGGTAGAGCGTTACAGAACTAAATATATTTTTTATAGAGTTGGTCGTTGACTAAATGTTGCAATTTCAGTATCTAAACAAGAGGACCAGTACATCACACTCTGACAATAAATTTTGTCGGGTGATACATTTAACGTGAATATATTAATCTTAAATTGTGGCTATGTAGAAAAACACTTAATAAATTGTTTCTTACACAGTCACAAATTTTAGACAAAAAAAAAAGACTGGTTCGTAACATGCAAAACCAGCCTGTATTATTGAAATATTAAATTAAAAAATTACTTGAAGTGAGATAGATTTTAGGTTTCGTTTTAATGTATTGCAATGTAAAATTATTGTTCATTTTCGATGCTAATATAAATCCTGATATCTCTTTTGATGTGTAATTATTATAATAAGTATTGTTTTAAGTACTATATGATAAATATAACTGCAAAATGTTTCTAAATGTACTTTTTATACGAGTAGCTTTTCCCTTTACTTGTCGGGTGATACATTAAACGTGAATATATTAATCTTAAATTGTGGCTATGTAGAAAAACACTTAATAAATTGTTTCTTACACAGTCACAAATTTTAGACAAAAAAAAAAGACTGGTTCGTAACATGCAAAACCAGCCTGTATTATTGAAATATTAAATTAAAAAATTACTTGAAGTGAGATAGATTTTAGGTTTCGTTTTAATGTATTACAATGTAAAAATATTGTTCATTTTCGATGCTAATATAAATCCTGATATCTCTTTTGATGTGTAATTATTATAATAAGTATTGTTTTAAGTACTACATGATAAATATAACTGCAAAATGTTTCTAAATGTACTTTTTATACGAGTAGCTTTTCCCTTTACGCATATTATTGTCTTCTTCACAGCTGAGAAAAATTTTTAATTAAAATGAACAAACGTCGTTTACGTTATCTACTTTTTTCAGTAATTGAAGACTGTAATAAACCTAACGCTTGTCCTGTCACAACAAAGTGCGTAGAACGTAAAGAAGGAGGATATGAATGTGTTTGCGCTGAAGGTTTCAGTCCAGTTTTTGATAGATACACAGGATTGCAAGATCCACATAAAGTTGGATGCAGAGGTAAGAATTTTTAACAGCTTATTTCTTATTTTTTTTATCATTAAATGGGGCAGAAGTGTTCAAAGAAGATTTCTCCTCCGCATTATTCGTGGTGACAAAATTGTTAGTTATGAGGTAGCAGTCGTTATTTCTTGTTTTCTGCCTATTGATTTAACGATCTTAAAGGATCTTGATGTTAGAGATAGCCTTCTTAACGACAACCCTTGCAATTTCTTGAATGCGATGCTTTCTTTTTCAGATTTACCTCACCCTTCGGACAGAAAACCTGGGGCAGTTGTTACTTATGATAATATTGTTTTTCAAGATATGGTATTATTTATTTCACAGATAGTAGTAAGTTAAATGGAAAGGTGGACCTTGTATTTGTTATTTATGAAGATGGCAGGAAGAATGTAACTGTTTTCTATAGGATACCAGATGTATGTTCTGTTTTTCAAGGCGAGCTTCTGAGCTTAAATCTTGCCGTGAAATGGATACAAAATTCTTGTCATAAGAATGAGACTTTTAAATATCTTATTTGCACAGATTCACTTTCTGCTATGTGGTACACTATCGACTGAAAAACTAGTGGAGGAAATTTACTCTATATTACACGCGATTGGATATACTGCAGATATTCATTGTTTGTTATTATGCAAATTGTATTTCTGTTGTGGAAATGAGGAGCGGCGCAGACGCAAATTTGTTAGGGTTGTTAATGCACGCGTTTGGCTCTTCAATTGGTACTGGGAATTACTGGAGTTCGAGCAAGGCAGAGCGTCTTCCGAGTTGCGCTTCCGAAGCTAGAGGTTGGCTGTATTCTGACGCCTTCCTCAGCCAACGTGACGTGTGAAGCCCAATAAAGAGATCAGGTCAACATTACGACTCTGAAGTTAAGTTCATCTGAGGTAATATCGCAAATCTTCATACAGTCCACTATTAATCAGCGACGGTTCGTACATTCATTTTACCTAATTCGCGGCCCAGTGGTATTTTCGGTAATGAGAGGGCTGATTAATTGGCTAAGCAAGCGACTTATAGTGATTGATTTAATGCTGTCTGCTCCCATGTCTTATTAGAAACATGTGGCTTGGAAGAAAACTGTGATTGATTGGGATGCGAAATATGTTGCTTCTTCGAAGGCCCAGTGGACAAAAAGTTTTTTCCCAAGTGTTCTCCAACGACTTTAGTGTAGGCATTTTCAACCGGAGTATAAACTTACTCAGATTTTGACCGGTTGAAATGTATTTTTGTAAGTATTTCACGAGTAAGTATTTAGGAGTATTTCACGAGGCTTACAGATATGCTAGCAACAATATTGAAACGAAGTCAAATTTGACTTCCTTTCAATATTGAGTAATTATGAAATTATATAAATGTTATATTGTATTGTATGTTATGTTATATTATATTATATAAATGTTAAATTAATAAAATATTATGTTTCAATATTGTTCCTAGTGTATCTGTAAGCCTCGTGAAACACTTCCTGGAGGACGAGGAGTTTTGTACCAGTTTTCTTAATTAAAAAAATAGGATAGACAAGTAATGCAAATGGCCGAAGAACTCAACGTCTACATTTATCGAAAGGATGTTTTCCAGAGATACTTATCATGATTTGTTTCCTCTTATCATATAACATTACATTTAATTCAATAATAAATATAGAAGTTATTCAGCTTCAAACGCATTGTTAATTTTTCCTCTCTACTAATTTTAAAGTTTCTCAGTTTTTTATCTGGATACAGTAAATTTGCAAGTTACCTGTTTCTTTTTACTCTAAGATCAAATAATTTACATGAATGGTCAAAAAACGTACCTTAAGATGTGAAACATTTGATTTTTTTCATGCTGTATCTTTGATGGCCCTAAATTATGCTTGCAAAACGATTTAAAAATGTTCAGCGTGACTTGACCAGCGAACTTATCTTTTTCATGAAGTTCACACTGCTGTTCTCTTTGTTTGGTTCGTTTTATTTATGCGTGTAATATGTACTGTTTTATTCAACTTACTTTTGTAAGCCCCGTGTTGTACATCTGTGGTGCACAGGGAGATTGCATGTGTTCAAGATAAAAAAAAATGAAAGACTATGGGACATAAATTCTTACGCAGCTCAAGTGGCAAAACATTTGATGATGCTCGTCACTCTTCTTCGAAAGATGCAATTTACTTGGGCTAGTAATAAAGGAACTTGTGATACATTAAAATAAATTAATAAGCTTGAAATTACTCATAATGGAAAGAGGATCATAATTTCAGATTATTTGTGCCCCGTTGAATTTTTAAAAGACTTCAAGGGGAAAATAAAATTTTCTAGCTTGAACGTCTTCTATATGTGATAAGAATTTTGGAAACTTGAGTTTGACACTCGTAAACAATGGACTGGAATTCATAAACATATGGGCTGGAACATATTTCATGTCATTAACACCTAACGTAGCAAATTAAAGAGCAGATCTCTTACTAATAAAAGAACTGTTCGATAAATCATTTGATGAAGAACTTGATGGCAGCCATATTTCAGAAAGCATCGAATCAATCATTTGAAACATAATACGCATTATAATTAATTAAATAAGTTTCAAATATGTAATAAGAAAGCGATTAAAAGGATTTTTTGATTTATTAGCCCAAAGGGACGTTAGACCCAAAGGGTTATTAGTCGCAAAACGGCATTTTGAGTCATTTCACTTTCTGTCTTGGTTCACATTTCAGACTGTTGCCGCCAAATATTATCGCCATGTATTACATTCAAAGAAACTAAATAATGAAGAATCCGCACGAATGCATGAATTTTTTTCACATTTAAAAAAAAAAACAACGGTACCTAGAACCATCAAATTTTGTTTTGAATAACGTAGTCCTCCGAAAGAACATGGGCACTTGGAAGCCCGAATTTTGGATTTCGAATTGGTTTTATTATCTGTTTCAAATTTTAACGAATTTTTGATTAACAAACTTAACGATTTCAAAGCGATCTTTGAAAAACGATCTGGCAACACTGTACGAAAAAACAGATTTACCTCCAACGCGCGGTCTGTGTATGGGAAATTCTAAGGATATGCTGTTTTGCTGTTTTTAAATATTTTGTGATGTTGCTGTGGAATTAAATTTCATGTAGTTTAAGTGCGACGAACATCATATTTAATAAATAAAGGTAACCCATTGAACTTTAAAAAAACGACCCTTTGGGCGTAATATAAAATTTGAAAGCTTTCAGATTTTCTTTTCTTATTTGAATTTTCTTGATATAATTTTTCCCATTTTGTATGATATTCAACTATTACCCCATATATTAAATTTATAAGGCAGAAAAGATAAATATTTTTTAATTTTTAGATTCAAAATAAAATTGAATTTGTTATACATCTTTTAATTTCATTCTAGTTATTTGAATTTAAATTTCTTATCATGAAAAGCAAAAATAAGGTTTAGATCATTTTTTATGAAACTTAAATTCCCCGATGTAACTTGATTTTATTTTATTTTTTTTCCCTTCAGAGATATGTCTTCCTGGCGATTGCAACGCTGGTAAATGTAATATAACTGGAAATATTTATGAATGCATGTAAGTGTTTATTTTTAAACCATATTATTACTGACAATTTTTTCTTTAACATTTGGACATGTTGATAAAATTTATTCGTGAAAGAAAAATGATTGTGTGATAATTTTAATACAATGTTTCCTCTGACATAGCCGCAATAATTTAAGACGGAGCAATGCTTTTATTATAGCGTTGCCCTCAAATTGCATAGTGCTATCCTTAGATTTAATACCATTTAGTTTTGAATTTTTCGTCCTCCTCTTTTCTTTTCTGTCATTTAGTTTGAAATTTCTCATCCTGTTTTCTTGTTCTCTCTGTTTCTCATCTTCTGTATTCTTCTCTATCTCCTCGTGTCTGCCTTCTGTTCAAGATTAGGCAAAGGTTGTCTTAAAAGTTTATAATATTTAAAGAATACTAAATTGTAAGTTCATTTAAGTCTAGAGTAATTTAAATATTCAATATCAATCGAATTAAAAGCAGTTAAGCTGAGAAAAGAAAATTCGACTTAAGTTATCTAATTATTCTGCCTAGAAAAATAATGAAGTAACTGAAAATACGTTTGAAATATCGCAATGGAACTTTCGTTTAGTATTGTTGCGTGCCTACGGATTCGTAACAGATTGAGTGCACACAAGTCCGATGATAGGTGAATAAAAATTTATTTTAACAAAATAAATACTTCGAAGTTCTGGAAATTTTCCGCATAAACACTCGTACAGGTGTCACAGTATCACACAGCACAATCAGTAGATACGCCTCAAACTACTAAAAACGTTAAACACAGCGCAATGCAAAGCGCATCTGAAGAGAAAGCTAAAAGGAAAATATCTCATTTCACGAGGAACTAACGAGTCGCACAACAATAACTAAGCAACTGAAAGCACATGCTCTCTCTTCGGCCTTAAATAGTTTTCAACCGACCGCCGAGATAATTCTAGTTCTTCCTGCTTCTCGAAATTACTGGAAAGCAACATGAAAGTAGAATTACGGTTACAGCTAACATAGTGGTCAATTCGTTTATTCAATTTCAGTACATAATACAGTGATACAGGGACCGGACCAATATGTCGCCAAATATTCGCCAAATTTTGCGACTTTGGGCAATTTCTTGCTAAAAAACAGTTGTCAACTTGCCGATATTTCGCCAAATTACAGAGATACCCATTTACGCAATGTTAAATGCACTTGCCCCTGTATTCCTACTTTTCCGGCATAGCTTTCACTTAAAATTTGTCTCGCGTCGCATTATACAGAAAAATACAACAATTTCACATATAAATGCACGAAAATCATCCATCTATGTACAAAATTCGTAACATTTATAATAACATATTAATAATAAGTACAGTTAACAAAGAGCATATCATTAATGTTGAGCTTTAGACTAGTCATCTTACCTTTCAATAAACAAAATCGGTCGTGTCATTTTAATCAATAAAAATAATGTAGAAGCAGATCAAACAGCATTTTACTGAGAAAAGCAGTATCTTAGGTTTCCCGCGATTTAATTCTATTCCTTTTTATAAATGCAATTCCACTGGCGTCGAATAAATCCTTAAGTCTTTTCGACGTCTTATTAGTTATCAGACTGTTCATTTCGAAGTGGTTGTATTCTGCAAAGACGAAAGATGATAATCGACGGCAGTATGCCTGAGAAATTTAGGGAAAACAATAAAAGTTTTTAGAAGAGTTAGCTATAAGGTGATTATTTGAATTGACCGGTTATTTACAATTTCACCCTTTACTATAACTTCTCCTTTCTGCTTCCTCACTAGAACGTAAATGAATGTAGCTAATATTTAAATTGAGATTTCTGAAGTTTAAAACATAGCGTGTTTCTGACCTGCGAATTTGATTCCCGCCAGCTCTGATAATTGTAATTATTCGGCTTTGCGTTATCACTATCGACATTTGAACTTTATACGCCGGTAAAGTTGCGGAGGCGGCTTAGAATAAGATTTAAATTGTGTAGTCCTTTGCTGCTATTCTACGCTTTAACTTGAATTTGACTGTTCTGTTTAGTTACATCACTAGGAGCTGCGATTCATACTTTTAGCACAAGAACATGCCATTCTGTTTAAATAAAAAGGTTTCTTTAAACTTTTCCCTGTCTTGGTAGTTACTTTTAGAAATAATGATAATTCGCTGCATGTCTGTTAGACGTTTTGGATGAATTAACTTATCGTGTAAAACCCCATACATTTAGTCATTTCTACGGTCGGTTTTGGAGTGCCTAGTTTGTTTTCATTGTCATCAAAGAAAGCTTTATTTCCTGCTGGCTGTTTCTGGCTGTTTAGTAGCTATATCAGGTATCCAAAATTACTAAACAGGTATCTTAGACCGTTTAGTAGTTATCTTAGATTTCAGTGCAACTGAACTTAATTGCAGCTTTTCTGAATGGATTTCAGAATCGAGTGATCAGTGCCGGGGCTCAATGCCAAAAAGGAGCCCCTTTTGCTGATTTTGTCCTAGAATATTTGAACCAGTAATAGCGGAGATTTTGAGAAGCTGGGACATTTTTGTTTATGATTTTTTTTAATAATAACCGTGCGTCACTAAGGCTACCGTGCATACTAACCGTGCGTCATTAAGTCAGAACAGTCACTCGGAAAAGGGCATAAGAGTGTGGTAAAAAGAATATCACTAGTGTGGAAACGTCGCACGTTTGTTACGAAAAAATCTTGAATGACCGCCGTCTTCCAGCGGCCGAGTGGTAAAGTCGCTGAATACTGGTAATTCGGTTCGAGGTTTGAATCCCTGCAAACCGGCTGGCTGCATGGACATTTTCGTAGTTTTCTGAATGGGGGACGTATATAGGATCCAAGTTCCCTTAGAAAGTACTCCACGAAGGTACCTCCTCCTGTTGGGAAATTAATCCTCGAGTACTTTTCCAAAATCGAATAAACCAAATCAAACATAAATTACCGACTGTGGTGACAGCATGATATACCATATGACTTGAATGAACAAGGAATAAAGTAAAGCACGTGTATATTATGATATATTCTTTATCAATAAGTAAAGTGACAGATATAAGTATTTATAATAAAGTTTGCTCGTTTTCAGGTAGTTTCTTAATATTACATTCATATTCTGTGTTTATTAGTTTAACGCATTTCGCAGTCAGTTCATTTCCAAGTTTATTTCATTTCTGATGATGGAAAACAATTTTTCACACCAATATGAGGACCCAAACATCATTAAAATAGCCTGACAAGTTTCTTCATGGATATAAAAGTGTTTGGTAAAGAATCCCGTGAATTAATATATTATTTTCAATTTTTTTTAAGAGTGGGATCACAATTATTTGCACTGCTTTCAGAAATTTTCCGTCTGTACTTCGGAAATAGTATTTTCAAATTTATTTTTTCACTCTATATTATTTTAAAATTTTATTGATTCCATTTCTAAATCATGCATACCTAGCCGCATAAATTCGGTTAGTTTCACTGTTTCAAATTTCATTTTGCATGGATTTTAAGTATTTTCCAAACTTGAAACTTTAAACTAATTAAATCTCTACTGAAAACCTTATATTTTTAACTGCATTTTCTTGAATGTCTAAGAGCATTTAAAAAATTTATTGTGTTTTGAAAATGTTTCCATAATTGAGGAAAATGATTCATGATTTTAATTCCTGAATCTTTAGTGGGGATGTCAAGTTTTGACATAAGTATTTTACCCGCAACTGAGTCATCGAGCATTGTTATATGTCAAAATCCTAAAGCATTGGCATCCAGTTCCTTCTAATAATTGTGCGCGTTTATTAAGAACTATTGTCACTTCCTTCTACGAAAGAAAGTAAAAAGAAAGTATTGTAATCGCGAAAAATTTCGGATACCATATTTCAATGAAAATATCTATTTTAACGATGTTTTCGAGTGACATCCGTACGTAAGGACAGAATAAAAGATCCTTTTTCCGAAAAAATTACAAATTTATTTAAAATGGATTCTGAAGAGATTTTTTTCGTGACCTCTGTGCTTACGTACGTACGTAGTACTTCATATTGTAATTCGTTCTACGTTGCAACGAATTTACGCGCTAGGTTCGTGTGCGACTGTTATACGCCATACACATTTGCAATGATTCTACAGAAAACCAGTTAGTGTTCAATTATAAATGTATTTTTTTATTTAAATACGAGAGTATATATTTATATTTTAATTTTTTATTATTTTCAATATTTATATTATTTCTGATCTCTCTCTTTTATGATATAAAAAACAATTTTATAAAAATCAATGCGCAGGGCATTTAAAAAAAAAACTTCTTGTGTCATAGTTTTTCAAGCACTGATTTAGACGATACTAGCAGTGAAATCGCTTCATATTACCATACTGTACTATCTTTCATCATACGTCAGTTACGGATCACAAATGGCACGACTCAACATGCTTACAAGGGTGAGAAAATGGTTGCCGCCCAACCGGTATAGTGATTAGCGTCGCTGACTGTCGTGCCGAAGGCCCGGGCTTGAATCCCGGAGAAGGCATGGATGTTTGTAAATGTATGGTATCGGTGCGGCATTGCGGCTCTCTGAATAAATAGCCGAAAGTCCTCTCGTGTGGTTTGCTGGAAGTGGAGAAGGATGGGAGACCTTTAGACCTCTCCTTCCTAGATTGTGATTTTAGGGCCCTCATTCGAATTCTCTTGTCGCATTATATCTATATTCAAAAGGATATTTTAAGTGGCATCTGCAATCTTGCTGCCCGGTTTGAGATAAAAAGAAAGCAAGCCCTAATAGTTGACTTTGAAGCAGCCGCCCGATGCAATATCCGTGGCTTATAAATTATGCCGCACCATGCCTGCCTCAATTCTGAAAATTTTGGCGCTCCTCTCGCCTCACGCAGTAGCCACACAAGTTGCACCGGCTCTAGCGCCAGCCCTGTTTTGATGCCACAATTAGGAAATTTTAAATTATTAATTGCCGAAAGTGTTACGCATTTGTAAATTTTCTATCAAATACTTTTTTAAGCAGATAAAACCATATTTTTACTACCACAGTGGACATATGACAGTTTTAGAATGATAAAACTTTAGTAATGACACAAAATTTCGTGGTTATCTAATATATTCACAGACGATATTTATTTCCATTAAAATCACTCATTATCAATAAGCTACTGTTTCCTTCGTTATTTTCTGTTACTTGCAAACTTATTATTAATTTTCAATCCATTAGTTGCGAAATTCGTGATAGAATTCATCAGCTTTCAAATTATCTTATTGTTAAAATATTCGTGGTTAAATTTAGCAGAGTTCTGGGAGAATGCTTTTGTCAGCGTAGTTTAAAACGCATTTTCTTGCTCTCAAGGTTACCAGCTTACTAAAATAAAATGATGAAAATTCTAGCCGATGTTTCTCTTTCTAACCACATGCAGAATCCATATGCAGTTTTTGCAGAATCTTTCGTCACTTCAGTTTTCGAATATTCCAACCCTTGCTAATATCTTTACAGTCATCATAGGAATTTTACTAATGATTTAATGATGATTAGGTTTGGCCTATTGATTATGGTAAAACACTCGAGAGGCTATCTGCCTAAAGAAAGGATGCTCTTGTGGAGTGACTTTCTAAGAAAAACTACACTGGTCAAATACACTGCTGGCCATCGTAAATGCAGCACCCTGAAGGAAGCATGCAAATAATATGAAATTTACAACATGCATTAGCGGACGTGAGATATGCAAATGATTAGAATTTCAGCTCAGAGGCACATTACGCGCGCCTATGGCGCCACTTCAAAACGCTATTTAAGGCTTGGAGTTTCCGACAATTTCAAGTTAGGCAATTGTGCTTTTCTTGTGGTTTTTTCAAAAAAAAAACCGATCAATTATACCTTGTAGTAAACAGCGATCATCGTTTGATCAAGTATCCGAGTTCGACAGAGGAAGGATAGCGGTTATCTTTCAGGGAAATCGGTAGTCGTGTTGGACGAAAAACAACTGATGTGTGACCGTTGGATGCAGGAGAGTACGACGGACCGACGTGTTCGATCGCATCCACCTCAGTGCATCACTTCACGTGATGATAGGAACATTGTGCGCATGGCAGTGACGGAACGCTCAGTCACATCACGACCATAGCACAGCACATTCAGTCTGTAACGCATCATCCAGCGTCTACGTGTACCATTCGACGCCGTTTACAGCAGAGTGGTCTGTCCGCAAGACGTCCATTGCTTTGTCTACCCTTGACGCAGAAACACAGACGTCAATGGTGGGATGAAAGAAGGATGTGGACGGCAGAATGGAATGAAATTGTCTTTACTGACGAATCACGCTTATGTCTGCAACACCACGATGGTCGGATTCGAGTCTGGAGACGCCGTGGTGAGAGGATGCTGAACAGTTGCGTTATGCATCGCCACACTGGTCCTACACCGAGTATTATGGTATGGGGCGGTATTGGATATCACTCTCGCACTCCTCTAGTACGCATTGCCTGTACTTTAAACAGCCAGCGCTACATCTCCGAGGTGTTGGAGCCAGTTGTCCTTCTTTACTTTCAGGGCTTGCCCACAGCTATATTTTAACAGAATAATGCGCGACCACACGTGACACGCATTGTTCAAGGGTTCTTCGTCAATCGCCAGATTGAATTGCTTCCCTGGCCGGCTCGCTCTCCGGATCTTTCGCCGATAGGAAACATGTGGTCCATGGTTGCTGAGCGATTGACCCAGATTACATCCCAAGCTGCAGCACCAGATCAACTTTGGCAACGTGTGGAAGCTGATTGGTCAGCTGTACCCCAAGAACACATCCAAAGTCTCTTTGAATCAATGCCGAGGCGTGTGGCAGCGGTGATCTGCAACAATGGCGGCTACTCTGGCTACTGATTCTAGAAGGAACCACACCTCACAGAAGTCTATGAATTTAATCACTTGATGCTTGGTCAACATGTTATCTACTAAATAAATTTTGTTGTGATATCGCTTGTCTTTCTTGGTGCTGCAGTTTGGATGGCCAGCAGTGTATATTAAGAGAATTTTCATATTTGATCTACGATCTCCAGAACTACTGGACGGATTTTAATAAAATTTGGTGTGACTATAGGTTGATATAATACAAGCAAAATAAATATTCAACAGTTGTAATAGACACGCATGTTCGTGTGTAACATTCATGGGAGTCCGAAGGTCTGAAACAGCGGTTGCAGAAGACACAAAATAAATGGGTTAATAGGAGGTAGGGTCCCCTCTTAGCAGTCATACAGACTTCGCAGCCTGATGTCGTACTGTAAATAAGGCAGTTTACCAGTGCCTGTGGCAATTGGTCCCACTCATTCAGCAAAGCTGTTTTCAATTCCTGGATGGTTCTCGGAGGGGGTTTGAAGTTGCAGTTGCCCTCCCCAGAGCGTCCCAGACATGCTCTATAGGTTTGAGATCTGGAGACCTGGCTGGCTAATCCATCCGACGAATATCCATCACTTTCGAGAAATTCGTCGACCAGAAGAGCTCTATATGGCTTTATCGTCCTGTATGTGTGCTTTATCGTCTTGTAAGATAAACTGAAGGTCCACTGCATCCCGTAAAAAGCGAATATAGGGCTCCAAAACCTCATCTCTATATCCACAGCAGTCACAGAGCCTCTGTCAAAGACGTGGAGAGGTGCGCGGCCATCCAACATGATGCCTGCCCAGACCATTTCACCGCCACCGCCATAATTGCTGATTTCGCGGACATTGGAGGGTAGGTAGCGGGTCCCTGGCCCGCTCCATATGAAAGTACGGCGAGAATCGGTGTTTAAGCTAAAATGGGTCTCGTCGGTGAACAGATCGGTGACCCATTTCTCCATACTCCAATCACTATGCTGCCTGCACCGTGCTAATCGGAATCTCCTGTCCTTAGACGTGAGCGGGACGCAAACAGTCGATCTTCTGGCAAACAATCCCCTCTCATTCAGTCTTTTGGAAACAGTCACCCTTGTTACACGGTTTCCTGTGGCTGCATACAGATCCCGAGAGAGCTGAGAAGCTGTAGCCTCTCTGTTGCGCCTCCCTAAAATTGACAAATAGCGATCTTCTCTGGCCATCGTGGATCTTAGCCGACCTTGCCGAAGCTTTTTCTCGATGGATTCAGTATGCTGGAACTATTTCTGTAGGTTTTTACGACGCTGGGCCTTAAATTAAACTCTCTGTATATCTGGACTTGCGGTTAGCCTGCCTTCTAGCCTCCCCACAATTTGCCACCTCATTCCATCATCTTAACGTTCGTGGTTAATTTTTACTTTTAATTTTTGCTGTTTATACTGTTACTCATTTTTACTGTTCCTATGTGAATTTAATCGATTATTGCAAGATAACCCCAAGAAATTCGCTAGGTATGCTACCGAATGCAATTAGGCTTACCGTCAACGCACTTATAAAGCCTGTTTCCCTGCTGGCTCCGCCTACACACACGTGTACGCTTACGTATTTGCCGTACAAGATTTGCATTTTTATCTAACAGCAGTTGTTTTTACTTCAGTTCAGTTCTTTTCATGCAATTCGATAAAATATGCAAATTCTCTTAATTTATTTCACCAGTGTAGCTAGTATTCATGTTAAGTACGCGGAAGAGATGATACGGGTAGATGTTAATGATAATTTACGAAGTTTGTCACATAATTTAAGAGTCTGTTCACATAGAAAACTATACGCATTCGGCAGAAATCATATATCCACTTTAACATATATATATACATATATACTTTTTATATTTTATACACTTTTTATATTTTTTTTTTATATTTATACGCATTTTCAAATTTTTTGAGTTACCAATGTATACTATAACACTTACTCTATACACTGGTGTGCAAAAATTAAGGAAGAAGTAGAAAATTAGCATATCAGCTGAACGAAGAGGCAGAGCGGACAGAAAGACCAATCAGGAGATTAAGTAAGGTGACGTACGGTAGCACATGCGCAGATATGCAGGTAGACGTAATGGGGGAGTGTCTGAGTAGTATAAAGCATGTTGTCGGTGTAAGATCAGTATTTCTGGCAAAGAGATTGCACGCCGTATAGCAGTTAAAATCACACCGAGTTGCTGCCTCAGCGAGAAATAGCGAATAATCAATCTGTTAGACAACATCTGGATGCTTTTACCCCAGGTCGAATCATTGGGAAGCTGGAGGAAGGCCGCAGTGGGACAAGTGTGGATGCAGAGTTCGAAATTGCTCACAGCATCGTTTCATCACTTTGGAGACAAACTACAGGAACAGCTATCCGGGGGTTTAGTAGTGGTCGTCCACGAGGAACCACACCCGCAGATGACCGGTATATTGCCTTACAGGCCAGAAGAAACAGGCGGCAGACAGCGGGAGAAATCGCTAGACACACGACACAGGCGACTGGACGACCGATATCGCGTTTTACCGTGGCCAGAAGACTGCACGGTGGTGGTCTGTTTGCACGACGCCCTGTACGGCGTGTACCTCTAACGCCTGCCCATCGGAGAAGGCGTTCTCTGTGGTGCCGGGAACACCGGAATTGGAGAGACAATGAATGGGGACGAGTACTCTTTACAGATGAGAGCAGATTTAGTCTGAGTGGCGATTCTAGACACATACACATCTTGACACAGTGGGGAACACGCAATAACCCCTTCAACCTCATCAAAAGGGACTGTTTTGGAGGTCCCGGAGTTCTCGTTCGAGCAGACATAATGCTTGGTAGCCGGACCGACCTTCATATCTCTCAAGAAGTTTCGTCACCTGGGACTGCTATTGTAACGAGGTTCTTCTTCCTTACATGCGTCTTTTCACAAGGGCTATGGGTCCTCAAATCCTCTTCATGGACGACAACGTTCCACCTCATCGCACAGTTACTGTCGAAGAGCTGTTGGAGAGTGAAGATATTGAACACATGGATTGGTCGGCAAGGTCTCTGGATCTAAATCCCGTCAAGCATGTACGGAACTTACTAGGGAGACCCGTGGCAGCACGTAACTTATCGCCAGTAACGATTCCGAAACTGCGATTGGTGCTACAAGAGGAACGAGCAGCAGTGTCTCAACGGCTCATTAACAACCACATATCCAGCATACACAAATGATGTGAAACCTGCCTAGCAGTCAGGGGAGATCATATCCCCTCTTAAAGACCGGATGTTTCTTGCTGGACACCCATCACAGGGATGTTTCCGCCTTCAGTCGCATTGCGCTCCATGCTTCTTTTTCAATAAAGCTTCTTTTTATCCCTCTGATTTCTCTTTTAGTTAGTGTTGCTTACGTTACTTATGTCCTTACGTATTGGGGATCTTACGGTATTAAATGTGTTGATTTGGAAAGCTTTTGTACAAAGTTATATTGAAAAACCCGTCTCGTCCCTAATTTTTGCACACCAGTGTATACTGGCGAAAACATAAAACGAGAGAGAAGACTAACAAGGTGAAACTTTGAAATCTTCCCAAAAAATATTCAGTCTTTCTAAAAGATACTTTTCGAAAGATACCAAGGTACCCTACTGAAACACACTATACCTGTAATGTCCTCAGTAAGTATCTACGCCGTAGGACTTTCTTTTAGATGGAGATTCATCACAACTGAGAAAAACAATTCGCTTTATTACTATAAAATCCCCATGTAGCCATAAGTTTCAGTGTTTCCAATGTTCTTTAGGTTTGATGCCTTTAAAATAAAAAAAAGGTGTATAAGTAACCAATTCTATTTTTCGCTTTTAACGTTTATTCTTCAATAAGTTCAATGAGTCGCCCAACCGAATAGTAGTTAGTGACTGTGACTGCCGTACCGAAGGGCGAGGATTCGAATCATGCTGCGGCGGAAAACTCGTACTGTTAGCGCCCAAGGCTCTTGCCTTCTTGCCACGGTGAATTTCGTGGACTTGTTCTGAAATCTGACAAGCGAGATTAGTCACAACAACAACAACATAAACTGAATGAACTTACAGCACCTGTTATAACAACGTTTCTCATTCTGTGGTCCGTGAACTACAAGTGATTTTCGAAGCCTCTCCTTGTTTTTCCTCCTAGATTTCTGAAAAAAAAATTTATATTGAAAATAATAAAGGAAATAATAAATCATTGAATGAAAGAGAGCAGTTAATTGAAAACTCTTTAGTCAGTTAATCTAGAATAATAAACTCTTAAAAGACACCGCGCTTAAAGTGAAGTAGTAAACAGGAGGTATGGTTAATTTTTTTACCTCATTACTAGTGAAAGCAGAATATATTGAACTATAGAATGGTGCTCTAAAAATCCTAGTTCACTTTACCTTAATTGTGAGAAAGGATTTCCATCACTAATTTGCATAAAAACAAAGCATCCTGACCAAATTGATACATATGCCGATGTCATACTTAAGCGCATCCAAATATAGAACAGCTGTGCACGAAGCAGCAGACTCATCCATCTTCGTTAATTGTGAGCACCAACTTTTATTTAATTTTTAGTTAATAAGATGAATGTTTAGCAGAATCTAACATTCTTGAATCATTAAAAATAAGTACAGATCATCTCCTCGGTTAACTAATTACTTAATACCAATGTAAAATCAAATGAATTTTAATTAATTGCATTTTAAAGTTTTAAGCATGTTAGTAGTAACAAATGCTAAAAATCGGATCTGGAAACAAGCGAGAATAACAAGGTGAAACTTTGAAATCCTCAGATATTCCTATTTATAAAAGTGATCCTTTCTCGAGAAAAGTTTGAGAAATGCTATGTTTTAAGATATGCTTTGTGTTAAATATTTTTGCTCAACTGTAGAATATCTGAAAAAGTTTAAATTTATGGTAAGTGTGCTAGATATATTAAATTAAGATTAAAACGTGACGATGCAATAATATCAGAAATTGAAAAGTATCTGCAAATGTATTCCAGAATTTAGATAATCCGTAGGATATTTCAAAAGATGCAGATCCATGTAGTACTAGCTTTGTGATGACGGTTACCTTTCATGAAATTGGGTGTAACTCTTTTAAGCTTTGAAAATACAAAATATATTCCAGAAAAATTCAAAGCAATGCACAAATTAATCATAGCTTAACTATCATTATGATTTCCTGTTACAGATGTGACGAAGGCTATGGTGGAAAATACTGTGACATCAAAGTTCTAAAGATTCCAGGTATGATTGTCGAATACTGAGCCCTAATTTTTATTTTTATTTACATTAAGCACATGTCGTCTAAAAGATTAATTTTTATCACTATTCATCTAAGCAACTGCATTTTTTTGTAAAGAAATACTGTAATTATAATAATTCATATTCATTTTATAATAAACTAGATTATATTTGTTGTTCTAATATTTAATTGCACCAAAATATATAATGAATATGTGCCTCAAGTGGGATATTTTTTAGACGGACATCTTAGCAAAGCAGCCTCATATTCATGGTATACTTAAGAAAGGTGTAGCTTGATTACTTTCTATAGTCATTAGATATTTCAAAGCAGAAAGCGTAAGAAATCAGAGATGCCTCGACGAGATTCGATCTCCGGACTTTCCAACTGCTAGCAGGAGTATTTTTTCAATTACACCACGAAGGCAAGCGATAAAGAGGGAGCAAATCCTTTATATTCTGGAAAGGGCAATTTGCGAGAAAGCGACGCAGTAGCAAAATCCTATTGGTGAGGAAATATCGTCCACCACATTTTAGTTCGGGCTCCACTGCAGAATCAGTAGTGTTCAAGAAGAGGGCATTATGAAAAATGTGTCACGTCTTCGCCAAGATGCTAAATCCGGACCTTTTGGTTGCTAGTTGGCCGTGCTTTCTAGTTACAACACGTAGGCAAGCAGTAAGAAGGAAGAAATATGTTACAACTTGAAAATTAAGAATAGAGTCTGTGACAAAATATCAGTAGATCTATCTACTCAGTTATCTATTGTAGATCTATCTACTCAACCATCTCTTTTGAGTGAGAATATGGAGCAATATTATAGCAATTTTAAACTATACCATTCGCTGAAAATGCAAAGCTACACTGTTGATTTATTTTAAATACATATCAGTCTTCTTCTTCATTGTCTCGACAGCCCAGGATGGGCACTGGCCTTCCCCAGAAGTACTCGCCAGACGCGTCTGGTTTTGGGTCAACTGTTTTCCGGTTTATGACCTCTAGAAAGTTTAGGCCATTTTCAACGCAATCGATGCATCTCACCGGGTGTGTACCTCGAGGTCTAGCTCCTATGGTCTTTGCCAAAGAGGTTTTCTTACAGCACCGATCTTCATGAATTCTAGCGAGATGACCAGCTCCTTTAAGTCTCTGTCGTTTGAAGAATTTTACTACATGAAGTTGTCTATAAATCTTGCAAAGCTCTTCAGCAGGGACGTATTTTGAATTTTCGTGAATGACATACTGCTGAACACCAAATATTTCGAAAAATGAAAATTAGAATTACATGTATTTAAAAGTTGAACCTAATACACTCTCCAGCAAAAAAAATCGACTTACCAAGAAGGGTTTGTCCGATGGAGACAAACATTGGTGGATAGAGAGACTATGTACAGAATGGAAATTAAAATTTCAGAACAAATGAATGATTTATTTCAGAGTTACATAGTTATAAAGTAACGAGCTCAATAAGGTGTTAACCCACCTGTACCTTGGATGCAGGCCGCCACTTGACCTGGCATAGACTGATGAAGCTTGCGAAAGGTCTCCTGCGGTATTTCTTGAAACCTTTGCTCCAATTGTCAAGCTAGGTCATCAACATTCCCTGGCAGATGCAGTCGCCTTCCCATCATATCCCAAACATGCTGGATGAGAGAGAGACCTGGCGATCTGGCCGGCCAAGAAAGTGTTTGACAAGCCGTGAGATAGTTCATAGCAACACGTGCCGTATGTGTTTTTGCATTATTCTGCTGAAAAATAAGGCCAGGGTACTGCAAAAGGAACGGTAGCAAAACAAGTCTCAGAATGTCATCGACGTACCTCTGTGCTGTAAGTGTGCCTCTGATGACGACCAAATGGGTTCGGCTATCAAGGGAAATGGCATCCCACGCACACAATTGAAAATTGCAGATGGATGTTTGGACACAGATGCTGAAGGTTGTATTTTACTTTCAGAGGAATTTTGTAATTTGGTACTAAACGATGTGGAACTTATTGCTAAAGTTGACCAGAACTTGCAAGAAAATTTAAATAGTGATCACTGGTTATGTGCAAGAGCAATTCTAGCGCCGACAAATGAAATCGTAAACAAAATCAACATTGGCATTTTGAAATAGGTGCTTGGAGAAATAAAAGAGTATTTGTTAATAGATACAATCATGGATACAGAACAAAGCACTTCATATCCTGCTGAGTTTTTAAATTCATTACAGCTATCAGGTATACCCTCACATAAACTGCAATTGAAACTAAATATATCGGTTATGCTTATGCAAAATATAGATGCCTCTCGACTGTGTAATGGAACGAGGCTTCGGATCACACATGCAGTTTATAATCAAACTTAGTTTTGCTGTTACTATTAACAAAACTCAAGGGCAAACATTACAGGTAGCAGGAGTGCATTTGGAAAAGTCATGCTTTTCCTATCGTACACTATGTGTTGCCTGTTCGCGTGTATCCAAAGTCAGGAATTTATTAGCACCGAATGGAAAAACATATAATATAGTATACAGAAGCATCCTAGAATAATACTCTTATCCGTGCTCTTCTGAAAAAGAAATAACGTTTTTAACGTTTTCTTAGTATTTTAAACTTTTTGAAACCTTGGTAATGAAAATTATTTATTTTTGTAGTGAGATATCTTAATAAAGCATGTCTTTCAGTTTCTTAAATTATATTTTATTTTAGAATTTTTTAGTAAAACAAAAAAAAAACCATAAGATAAGATTGCAGTGTTTGATATATCTAAATCGGATTTTAAAAATTATGCAGTATAGCGCCTTAACGACATCAGTATGGATTTCTTTTTATCTCAATGAAGAAGGGCAATATTTACTGAAATTTTAAGCGGAGTGTATTTTTAACTTAATAAAAATAAATAATAAATAAGTAATAGTAACTAAAATTCTATCCTGATTATCCTGGTCAGGCAATAAGAAAAAAGTCAAATTATTTTATTTTCTTTTCAATAGCCTTTGAAACTTATTTAAGGACATCAACGCCAGCGAAGCCGCGGTTAAAAGTTAGTTGTTTATAAAGCTCGTCTGTTTCATTTCCAATCATGCCTCAGATTTAAAAAAAAATATAATGTGGACTTTTAAACATATTTTCTCGAATTTCGTTAGGGATATATTTCTCATTCAATTAATTCAATTCTCACTTCGCGGCAACTCAAAATAACTTGTTAAATTTGAAAAGCATGGAACACCAAACAGTTCAACCAAATCGTGGTTTTTAAAGCAAGGAATTAAATCATCAGTAATCCCGATTTTACGGCAAAACCGTATGTAAGAATACCCGACTATTTGGTTAATGAGTACCTTCTTGTCAGTTCCTCATGATTTCTTTCATCGGGTTGACAATAAGAAGAAGGCGAAAGTCGGATCGTTAGAAAAGAAGCCAAACAAATGTCAGTTTTCAAATATCATAAATGAATTTTATTCAATTCAGAATTTTGAATATTAGCATTTCTCTTCAGATGGAAAATTTTGAAACAATGTTCCAAAATTAATTCTTCCAGCTTTAGACACCTTTAAGAACTTAATAAAAATATTCTGATTTTTAGCAAAATTAGTGTATAATTCTCCAAAATTTTAATTGCTATTATCTCATGTAATTGAGGGAATTATTGTTTTTTTATTTGTTTCTCTAATCTAATTCTATTGATTAAGCAAAAGTAATTATTTTATTAATTACGGAAAAGTATAAAAATTTTACATACATAACATTCACCCAAATTTGATTTAATGTTATTCAAGTAATTGCGATATTAAGAGCATTAATATTTATTTTCCTAATACGAAAATATTTTCTCATCTGTATAAAGTTATATTTTCTCATCTGTGAGGTCTGTATAAAGTTTCAGTATACTAAAATTTAAATTTCTGGTATCTCAGGTAATTATGACAGTATGAAAAATGATGCTTGCTTATTTGACTGACTGAATTATTGAAAATAGATTTCTCATTGCTTGCAGGGATTCTATAAAAATTTCTATACGGGCATCAAAAATTTGAATCAGTGGCAGCTGTATATATTGTGATCGTATGAGAAACACTTTTTTCCACTAACTCGATTTTGGAAAGGAATTCTCGCTGATTAAGAGTTGGTTCGGTTAATTTTAGCTATCGCGAAACACTCGAGGGCTATCTACTTAAGGCGAGAAATGCCTTCATGGGGGACTTTCTAAGGGAAACTGGCTCGTATACACGTTACACAAGGGAAAATCCTCGAAAGCGTTCATGCAGCCGTCTCGTTCGCCGGGATTCGAACCACGGACAGAGCTACTAATGTTCAGCGACTTTACTGCTCGGCCGCTGGTGTACACGCTGACGAGGGGGTTAATAAAAAATCGTGTGTATTGTTGACTAAAGTTTTAAGCAGTGACATCTTTTTTTTTTTTTCCATTTTTATTTTTGACAAATTTTGTTTCTTTTTATGATTAAAGATAACTTTTTTTTATAAAATTTATGCTTTTCTTAAATTGTGTTCACTTTAAAAATCTATCATAATATGAAATCCTATCTACTTTTATTACTTTCTTGAACAAGATTCATTGACCTACGACCAGGAGTTCAAAAGATATTCAGAAGTCCAGGCATTTTGATGCACTCTATTTTAAGTTTCCAGTGCGTTATCCATTCTCTATCATTATCATACACTTGGAGAAAAAGACAGTTTTCAATGCTTATATTAATGTATTTATTCTCTTACAGGAAATTCTGGTTTGATTGCGGGTTTTTCGGTTTCAATGCTGATTTTAGGAGCCGTGCTGTTTGCTTCGGCGTGTATGTTGTTCAGATATTTTAAGTAAGTCTTACTATAATCCAATAATAACATCCTAAAGACTTAAATATATGTTTGCAACTGCAAAGTCTTAGCATTTTTTCTGCTTATGATACTATCTAAAATGCTAAGCTAGTTAGGGTATATGTATTATATTTTCGGTAAAACAAATTAAAATTGTAAAACAAAATATAGAATTTTTTTCACGTACTTAAAGATAAAAATGTTCATATGCTCAAGAAACTGTTCTTTCCTCGATATTTTTTTTCAAACTATTTATCATGGTATGTCCAGAAGTGTACATTTTTCTAACTTATTAAAGAAAAGTACTAAATTATTGCAATATCTTAACCAATGTAAGGAATGGATGTTAGGAACATTTAGCCGAGGAGAATTTTGCTTTAAGGACAAACGAAAATTGATTTATTTATTAATCAGATCGGCTCCACAAACACATTAAAAAGGATTGAAGCGCAGAAACATCCATTCAAAAACTATCTATTGTAATAAACATCATACTGTAGTACATTTTCACGAATCCTTTCTTTAGAAAGCAAGGGGGCATTCTAAAGTACATCAAGCTTAAGTCGCAGTTGCTTTGCATTTCCATCCCAGAGTAGAGTCTTAACCGTGTCATTTTAATCGAGATTTTCGAAGTACAGTCAACCCTCCTATAACGCAATACTCTCAGAACGCGGTTTCTATATAACGCGGAGCTAAAATTGCGACAGCCCTCCTAAAACGCGGTCAAAATTTTGTCTGCACCGTCCATTCGTTTAGCTTTTTGCTGCTTAATTTGTGGTTTATAATTGGACAACATTGCACAATACTGTAAGCAATATTCTTCATTTGTTCTAATATAATAATAATAAAGTAATTATTAATCCTAGATTTGCATTGTAACGTATTTGCGTTGCTACGCTAACAACATAATTCTACTAAGAAATGTAAATTACCGCAGACGATTATCCGCAAAGAATATCCGCAGACGATGCGCGCGCTTAAAAATGTTTTTTCAGTTATTCTGTAAGTTTTGACTAATAAAGTGTTGTTGTTTGTTCAAAAATGGTGAGTGTTCTTTAAAAACTTCATTACAGCATCATGTCAAACACAAAAGAAACAAGGAAAAAATTAAAAAGAAAGTTTATATCTTTTGAAGATAAAATCCAAATTTTAAATCGTTTAGAAGGCAGGGAAAAAAATTAGTTTTTGTTTCATCATTTTTTTATCATTTCCTTATATGAACTCTTCAATTCAATAAAAATAATTTATAATTTATCTTGTCTTTTGTATTTATTGGTCTCCATATAACGTAGTAAGAATGATGTGATTTGTACTAATTCTGAGTTTCTTATAGCGCGGTTTCCATACAACGCTGTAGACGGTTTCCGTAGAACGCGTTACGAATTAGCCTGGTTTGTATACAGTTAATTCGAGTTTCTTATAGCGCGGTTTCCATATAACGCGGTACGCACTTACCGCGTTATAGGAGGGTTGACTGTATTAAAGTGACCCAAGCAAGGTCATCGGAAATGTGCGACGGAGATGATGACTATTTTCTTCACCATTGATTTGTATTCTTCTAACGCTTCCACATCTGTGTTACACAGAAACAATGTGAATGATATATTTTATTGGAATTTAAATCTTGAATTTCAACATCAAGTTTTTCCTATTAGCTATCCCTCACAATTTACAGTTAACGGTTACTAACGCTTATCCTTACAAAGTGCTTATCGACTACTTCTTACATGTTTAAGATAATCCAATAATAAGCTTGTCAGCTAGATCTTCACAATTGAACTAAGTCTTATTGCAGTCAGTAAGGTAAAGAACTTAGATTCTCAATTGACGTCAAAATCACTCCTTTAGAATAAAACTTGTAGAGTTCCTCAATCTTATTCTACTAAAGTAAATGTCGAGGAACCTAGTGAACTGTTAAGCAAATTATTGCTTAGTTCATATAACAGGAATCGTGAACTCAAGAAGGGTTAACTACCCTTCATTTCACTCAAAATAAGATAAACAGTCGGCCCCTTTTTTCGGGCTTACAACAAAACCTCCCCTTGGGCTTAAATTCAAAAATAAGAACTAACTATAACTAACTAAGAGACTTAGCCAAAGCTAGCACAAATCTAACGTAGTTGGCCCGTAATTTTAAACTAGCCGACGAATATCAAAAAGGCGCGTAATATAAGGCCGAGCGTAAGAGCTTAGAGAGACTTAGCCCGAAGGCAAACACGTGATACTCAGGATTCCTGGTTCTCTCTCTCTCTGTCTCTCTCTAGATAAGTTGAACCTTCCTTAAATACTACTTCTTACTTACTTGCATTCAACGCGATTCTAAAACCTCATTCTGTAAGTTGAAACGAGGCAAGGTAGAAAAGTACAGTTAAAATAACTGTTATGAAATTAAAATACACCTTAGAAACTTCTGAAACATTAGGTCTTCTGAATAATTATTATAAAACTATTTTATAGTTTTTTCTAAAGTAACTTTACAAAATTAAATATTTAACGAAAAATCTCTAATTGCTTCAATAATTGCATTTTATTTATAAGTGCAAATGTTATTTTAAGATTGATTGTAGGTAGGAACTAACCTTCATGTTTACGTTAAACTGAATATTCTATTAAAATTTATTTCCGATGCATTACATTCTATGAAGGAAAATATATACTTTTTACATTCATCTCATATTTACTCCATTTTCTCGATTTTGTACGTATTGCTGCTAGTGCATCTTTACTCGCTGATTCTACTACGTAATTATGTGGTTTTTATATACAGTGCGCCTGCAAAGTTTTAATATTAAAGTCGAACAAATTCGAAAGTTAAACAACATTCGTAGTTCTTAATTTTCAATATACGACAACTGTTGCTTGCTACATTCCTACAGTAGCTTGATTCCGTCTTAGAATTCATCATTAAGAATACTGTTGAAGTTTCTGATTGCTTTGCTGAACCTGTTAGGTACTGTTAATAATGTAATTGAGATGTAAAATATAATCCATATGAGGCAAGATTTTATTTTAGGAAAGAGAAAGTAAGCAACAGAGACCAAATCTTATGAACAGGGAAGTTGAGATTTGTGTATGTGTTTCTAGAAACTTCTTGAAGAGAATGAAATTATGGGATGGGAGTTTGCCGGCAGATACTAATTATTTAATTGCATTTTCAAGCTTAACGTGCCGAATTCTCTGCCATTACTTCTCTATAACCCCCAGAATCACTTTTCTCCGATAAAAATAAATTCTTCGTTAATTACCCTTTTCATTGAAAAATGCCACCAACGTTGGTTTTCTTAGATGTTTCTGAAATTAAAATTTACTTGGAAATGGTAAACTTTCGCTAATTCCTATTTTCTTTCTCAAAATCATAAACAAAACACGAAGTTTTATTTTTAGAAACGTTTGCATGAAAGAATCAGGATTAATCAAATCATAAACTCCAGAAGTCGTTGTTCTTCCTTCACTGATACTAAAGCGTAAAATTCGAAAGGAGAACACTTTTGTTTTTCCATTTCTCAAGATCTTTCACAGTAATTTTGTGAGAAACGTCATATTTGTTTTTAAACTTATCAGCTCTCATTCAGAGAGATAAGTAATAGTTTTTTTAGTACAAACTGCAGAATTTTTTCAATGTTCCCATCCATTCGAGACTCCAAGAATGAGTTCTTTATAGTCCTTACCAAGGAGAAGCAATTGATTGCATTAATGCTTAAGCCGAGTATATTTAACATATCGTTTCAAATGCTTCTCTTTCTGTCATTTTCGGTTCGCAGCAAATGATTTCGAATTCTCTACTCAATTGCTTTCCCGACAGCAGATAATTACTGATTCAAAGCAAACAAATAACTGCATAAAAATTCTGTGCCTAAACAGATGATAATTTAGAAAAATCGAATTATGATGTTATATTAATAAAAGCTGTCCACTGTCGATCCTTAGTTTTCTTGGAATTTGTTAAAAAATTAGTTCCTTAATTCTGTAGCCGCATTATATATCTGTCTCAATTTCCTTTTATGCACAAGTCTGTATTATATATTTATTGTAAAATTTCTTCATTGTGTCCCTTTTACAGGAATGTACAGTCTGCATCAGCTGATGGAAATCAGCAACAAAATTTGGCGCATTTCTGATGTACGCTTTGAAAATTTCAACTCAACATTTGTGAGTTTTGAAAACTGGGATAGCCAGAAAATAATTTAACGGGCTATTTATTAAAAAAGTGGATAAAATAAATAAATTACATCCGGAACTTTAACTCCCTTTTTAAAAGAAACATTTGTGTCTCTAAAACATTGGTTTTTAAGCAGGCAAGAAATTTCTACCTCAGGGTGGCATTTTATATTATTGCTTAAGGAAACAACATATTTATATATAACTGTTATGAGTTACAGATCCATAGAGATCTCTTCAATAAGTATGCCAGAGAAAAGGAAGAAACTGACGGTTTGTTCCAATAAATACAGCGCAGAGTCAAATAAGCTGCTAGCCATCCAAAATGCAACACAGTGAAGGAAGTATCCAAACAGCATGAAAATTGCATCCTGAGTATAATGCGATAAAATATTCAAATGATTTTGATTTCAGCGCACGTGCACATAATCGGTGAACGTGGCGCTCCTTAAAATCCGTATATAAATTGCGGAAAGATCCCCATTTTGAGTAACGTGTATTGTTCTGTCGAAGACTATTTGTGTGTGCAACTTCCGTATATATAGAAAAATACGAACGTCATTAGAGCACGTTTCTAATAGAGGCGGAGTCACTGCATACAGAGAAGGAGAATTATCCTTCCCGGAAATCGATCATCGAGTAGGACGTAGTCAAGCAACAGACATGCTAATATGGAGTTGGTGGATGCAGGAGGGAGCGACTGGTGCACAGGAGTAGTTGCAGCAACCTCGTCGTACCATTCCACGGGAAGAAAGGCATATTGTGCGCAAGGCACTGATGGAGTGCACTGCAACATCTGCGACCCTATCACAACGAATGCAGTCTGTAACACAATAATCGGTGTCTGCACGAACAATTAGACGTCATTTTGCCTGCAGTATCACGAGGATCGGGTTAGAGTTATAAGGTATTTCTCCCGCCTTCTTCGCATGCCTTCGTGGTGTAGTGGTCTGCATGCTCGACGCGTAACCGAGAGGTCCGTGGTTCGATTCCCGGCGAAGGCGTTGCTCATTTTTCATGTCTCCTGCTTCGTAATAACCTAATGTCTCTACAGAGTCTGAAGACACTGTTGTGTTATGCGTCGTCATACTGTTCCTTCCCCCGGTGTTATGGTGTGGGGTGGTATTGCATTCCACTCCAGTGCCTCTTAGTACGCATTACCAATACACTTGCCAGCCAAAGCTGTATCTCTGAGTTTTGCAGTCTGTTATCCTTCCTTACCTTCAGGGATTGCCTTAGGCCACATTTTAACAGGATAATGGACTACCACAGGCAATGTTCAACATTTTTTCTTAGCCCACTATATTGAACTGTTACTTTCGCCTGCCCGTTCTTCATATCTATTGCCCATGGAACATGTCTGCTCAATGAACGTCTAGCCCGGCATATAGCACCTGCGCGTAACACCAGATGAACTTTGTCTACGTGTGGAGGCAACATAAGTTGCCATTCCTCAACAAATTCTCTTTCACTGAGTGCCGTGGAGTTCAGCAGTGGTTATTCACAATCGTGAAGGCAACACTCAGCACTGCAACTCTTCCTCTCCTCGAAGAAGTCTGTATTTCAAATCGATTAACACTGATAGTATGTGTAATCTCTGAAATAAATTTGGCTCGCATACTCTTGTCCATCTGTGCACTGCATTTTGGATGACCAGCAATAATCAATAATCTTAAAATCAATAACCTTATAATGATAAGCAATAATCTTCATAACATGGAAGAAATACTGCATATTACTGATATCACTCACAATAAACTCTGAAAACACGGTTCATGCTTTGAATCGAACTGTCTCTGAAGTAACTCACTCATTCGCTCTCCAACGCATATTTATATAGGACCCTCAGTCTTCTCTAAGTTTTAGGGAAGAATTGTACCTATGTTTTCAAAAACGCACCACTTGGAAACTTATATCGCTGTAGCTAAATTGGCATTAAAAATGTTTTATATTATATTCTATATAGTAGCCACTGCGTCTATCCAGCTACTTTGCCCTTCGGATTTTTTAAATTCAGTAG
>KK121580.1:27824-52518 GCA_000611955.2 Stegodyphus mimosarum | reverse complement strand
TATAGCGATAAAGATGGAAATATTCTACTGCCTCTACATTGTCTTACATTTCTTTTTGGTCACACAGATATTTCTTTCTGGCTTTAAAAAGATGTTCAGGAAATGATCAATAATATACTCCTGGTTATCGTTTCTTGCAAAACCAAATAGTTCATATCCCTACATTACCGGCATCTGTATCGAAAATAAAGTAATATCCATGTTGGAAGTAAGTTAATGCTCGAAACCAGAAGTAAAAGTCATCTTTCAAGTCTTAAAATGCTTCTTCACATTAATCAATCAAAGAAAACTTCTTTTTCTTCTCTAAAATGATATGAAATAACTCTGATTTTATAAAAATCGTTAAAAAAACTCTTTGGTACTGAGAGGACAGATCATGAAAGCTTCTTAATTGATAAACTTCTTAAGCGTGACACCAATCACAAACAGCCTTGATGTTTTCATTACCTGGCACACGCCTTCAGCGGAGCTAGTACGATCAAAATAGCTATCTTCCTTGCAAAATATATACATATCAAACAAATCAGCTTTAAGTCCTAAGGAAATCTCCCCTTCCTCATTGCTAGTAATCGGAAAATCCAGATTTCATATACCGGTGAGGGCAATAACGTTTTTCTCATGTTTCTAGACATTAAAAGTCAAATGCCGTTGCAGTAGTACCCGACTAAAATGTAGGGACAGTAGTTCTTCACCATCTGAAATCGACGACTGTGTCCCTCTGCTCTCCAGCCGCCCTTTAATTATTCGAGAATTCTGTATTAATTTCATTATTATTCTGTACTTCATTCCTTTCATTATTATTCTGTACCTCACTGGTCACTAATGTTTATTTAAAACTTCTTCGCTCTGTCGTTGGCGTCAGTTATAATACCGCTATCTGAAATGTACATAAAACTGCCGAGAATATCGGATAGTTATTCCACAAGACAATTCTTTGAGCTCCATTTTCTTAAGCTTTAAGTAGTGCACGGGATACTTCTCATATGTGCAGGCTGTCCATAATTAAACTTGAAATTTGCGAGCTGTCTGTAGCAAAAACTATGCAGCAGAATTGCATTAAAATTGGGTAATGGCAGAATGAAATGATGGGAATTTTATCGAGCCCCCCTATAAAAAACAATGAGTTTCAAAAACAACCACTGAATGGCGCTGTGCAATGTAAACTATTGCCCATATGCAAATGTCATAACCGTTGTAATCCTCTGCGCGCCACAGCAACCCTATAAAGATGCGAGAAGAGAACCACAGTTATACTCATTTCCAAGTCAAGGAAGATGACGTTGACTCTCCAGGAAGTGCTTTACTGGTCAAATTGTTTTACCAAAACGGGGAGTCTGCTATCGAAGCTTTGCGGAAATTTCGGTCTTTGAAGCGGTTACGAAAATGTCCACTCACTAGTCAAGGACTAACAAACATGTTCAGGAAGTTTGAAGCAACGGCAACATTGGAAATTCAGCCAGGAAGGGGACGAAAATGTGTTGCAGCAGAGGTAGTGGATGATGTAGCGACGCAAGTGGAGGAAGACAGCGCAAACAATCGGCAGCACTAGTGTTCGGGGTATTGCAGCATCTATTGATCAACCTCCTTTCACGGTTCATAAGATTCTTCAAACGATCTTACGCTACTATTCGTATAAACTGGTGCAGGAGTAAAACTATCCGCTGGTGCAGGAGCTCTTACCATCTGATCTGGATAGTAGAAAAACTTTTGCGTTGCGGTTTCTTGCGAGAGTTGAGTTCCAGGATAAATGGCCATGGAACATTTTGTTGACCGACGAGACCTACTTTCATATGAAACGTGCGGTTAACACGCACAGTTGCCGTATTTGAGCTGCTACAAACCCATATCAATTCCTACAAATTCCCTTACACTCTTCGCATGCAACGGTTTGGTGCGGCTTTACGAGTCCGTTTTTTTCCAAGAGCCCAACGCAGCAGGGCCTGTGACATGCACCGTCACCGGTAAACGATACGCTTCGTTATTAGAGCAATCCATTGTTCCAGCTGTTCAGGCAAGGCGATGTAAAGCTACCACAGTGTTTATGCAGGATGGTGCTCCTCCACACATCTCCCGTTGTGTGAAACAAGTGCTCCGCCGCCATTGCGGTGACAACAGAATCATCAGCCGGCAATTTCCTACAAGTTGGCCTCCTAGATCCATCGACTTTAATCCTTGCGACTTTTGGCTGTGGGGATACCTCAAGGCCATTGTCTACCATGATCGCATCACATTTCTATCCGACCTTAAAGAAAGCATAGAAAGCCATGTGCGTAATATGCCATGCGATTTTACGCTTCCAGATGACAGCGGACAATGGTGGATATCATATCCATCGTGTTTTGTAAACTTTCCTAGATTATTTATATGTTCTCAATAAAGCTATGATACGCCACCTAGGGGTGGTTTTTGAAACTCATTTTTTTTTCTTCGATAAATTTCCCATTATTTCATTCTGCCATTACCCAATTTTCATGCAATTCCGCTGTATAGTTTTTGCTACAGACCGCTCGCAAATTTCAAGTTTAATTATGGACACCCTGTATATTAAATAGTGTCTGTAGAATTGTCCCATTTTTCCTATCCATAACCAAGAGATGTAATGAGCAAGAATATTTGAATGAATCCGTTTGCAATAAGCAGACATTTAGGTAATGAAATTTTGCCCAGTTATTTATTATACAATTATAAACAACTACATTATTCTTATAGAGACAGTAAGTTATACAAATGGGGGATACGTAGGAAGATTACAAATTTCTTGAGTGTTCCCAAAAGCATTGTTGACCTCTACTGATTAAGATATCTTTATCATAAATTCTATATAAACGTTTCACTAGCAAGCATTTCTTTTGTAAATTTATATTGGTGTTTTTAAGGTTTGGCTAGAGAAACTTCTTCTATAGCCTCAAGTTATTCGGTGTGTTAGTTTTACTTTAATTGACGATTATTTTTAGTAATTCATCTCAGGTACTGTCGGCCAAGAATAAAGGACACTTCGCAAAAGGCATACATATAACATAATAGATAATCCTGTCTTTACTTCCTTCTACGAAGTAAAGGAAGTATTGTAATCGCGAAACTTTTCGAGTGTTATACACTGGTGCGCAAAAATTAAGGACGAGACGGTTTTCTCAATATAACTTTGTACAAAA
Source organism: Stegodyphus mimosarum (assembly GCA_000611955.2). Lineage (NCBI taxonomy): Eukaryota > Metazoa > Arthropoda > Arachnida > Araneae > Eresidae > Stegodyphus > Stegodyphus mimosarum. The sequence goes on along the minus strand of KK121580.1, from coordinate 49,366 downwards.
GCTTTCCAAATCAACACATTTAATACCGTAAGATCCCCAATACGTAAGGACATGAGTAATGTAAGCAACACTTACTAAAAGAGAAATCAGAGGGATAAAAAGAAGCTTTATTGAAAAAGTAGCATGGAACGCAATGCGACTGAAGGCCGAAACATCCCTGTGATGGGTGTCCAGCAAGAAACACCCGGTCTTTAATAGGAGATATGATCTCCCCTCACTGCTAGGCAGGTTTCACTTCATTTGTGCATGCTGGATATGTGGTTGTTAATGAGCTGTTGAGATACTGCTGCTCGTTCCTCTTGTAGCACCAACCGCAGTTTCGGAATCGTTACTGGCGATACGTTACGTGCTGCCACGGGTCTCCCTAGTAAGTTCCGTACATGCTTGATGGGATTTAAATGCAGAGACCTTGCCGACCAATCCATGTGTTCAATATCTTCACTCTCCAACAGCTCTTCGACAGTAACTGTGCGATGAGATGGAACGTTGTCATCCATGAAGAAGAACTCAGGACCCATAGCCCTTGTGAGAAGACGCATGAAAGGAAGAAGAACCTCGTTACAATAGCAGTCCCAGGTGACGAAACTCCTTGGGAGATATGAAGGTCGGTCCAGCTACCAAGCATTATGTCTGCTCGAACGAGAACTCCGGGACCTCCAAAATAGTCCCTTTTGATGATGTTGAAGGGGTTATTGCGTGTTCCCCGCTCTGTCCAGATGTGTATGTGTCTAGAATCGCAACTCAGACTAAATCTGCTCTCATCTGTAAAGAGTACTCGTCCCCATTCATTGTCTCTACAATTCCGGTGTTCCCGGCACCACAGAGAACGCCTTCTCCGATGGGCAGGCGTTAGAGGTACACACCGTACAGGGCGTCGTGCAAACAGACCACCACCGTGCAGTCTTCTGGCCACGGTAAAACGCGATATCGGTCGTCCAGTCGCCTGTGTCGTGTGTCTAGCGATTTCTCCCGCTGTCTGCCGCCTGTTTCTTCTGGCCTGTAAGGCAATATACCGGTCATCTGCGGGTGTGGTTCCTCGTGGACGACCACTACTAAACCCCCGGATAGCTGTTCCTGTAGTTTGAAATTGTCTCCAAAGTCGTGAAACGATGCTGTGAGCAATTCCGAACTCTGCAGCCACACTTGTCACACTGCGGCCTTCCTCCAACTTCCCAATGATTCGACCTCGGGTAAAAGCATCCAGATGTCGTCTAACAGATTGATTATTCGCCATTTCTCGCTGAGGCAGCAACTCGGTGTGATTTTAACTGCTATACGGCGTGCAATCTCTTTGCCGGAAATACTGATCTTACACCGACAACATGCTTTATACTACTCAGACACTCCCCCATTACGTCTACCTGCATATCTGCGCATGTGCTACCGTACATCACTATACTTAATCTCCTGATTGGTCTTTCTGTCCGCTCTGCCTCTTCGTTCAGCTGATATGCTAATTTTTCGACTTCGTCCTTAATTTTTGCACACCAGTGTATTTCAACGAAAATATCCATTTTGACCGGTTTTGGTAATATTACTGCTGAATTGAATTTTATGGTTCAAATGCGAAGAACATGATGTTTAATAAATAAAATTAACACACAAAACGTTAAAAAAGGTCCTTTGAGCGTAATATAAAATCTGAAAACTTAGATTTCTTTCTTCGAGAAGTGAGAACTGAATTAATTGAATGAGAAATATATATAGTTAATGGAATTCGAGGAAATAAGTTTAAACGAAATTCAGCAAAAAGTGTGTATAATTTAGTTTTCCATACAAGGAAGTCATGAGGTGTACACATCAGAGTTTTTAACAGTATGCAAACCTAAAGAACTTTAATATACAAATCTTTGTATATTTGAGAGAATATGAAATATCAATATTTATAAATAATTCAAATCTTGTAAAAGTATGGAGTGAATAATAATTGCATATTATGCATGGAACTTGATCATATACAGATTTAATAAAATATTAAATCAATGAGAATCCATTAATTATACAGCTAAAATGGGAAGAGAAATTGCTGATATTTTGTTGTTCCACAAAGTAACTGGCGATTATGAATAAGTATAATACGCTAGGCATATTGTAATTCACGAATCCTTTTGCTTGTGCACAAAAATGACAGCTGCCTCCAAATATAATAATAAATTTAAATCTAATGAATTTGCCAACATCTGACTCAGCACCAGTAGTCATCTCTTTCAGTGGATGATGCAATTTAGAAAAGAACTTATTGAAAATATTATTTACTTATTGAAAACTTCACAAACATTTTAATCTAGTAAACTGTACACGTGATTAACTTTCTGTCTGTACCTAAAATGGAAATCAACAAAATGCTGTTTTAGTGTTGCCACTCATCATTTGAGACAAGAATTTATTTATGTCCAAAGTGCTTTTTGTAGTTTGTACTTATGCCACATAGTGAAAAGTTTCTATTTAGATTCAGAGAATTTACATTCTCTCATTTTGTATGAATTCTCTGAATCTAAACATCGAAAAAAAATTAACAGTTCAATAAATATACCTATTTATTGAACTGTTAATGAACATGTCACTCGTCAGGATTAGCAAAACTACCATCTATAAAGTTCTTCCTGCCTTCACCTACGTTTTTAAAGGAAAAGGAATTTGTATATATGTTTCTCGCATTGTGGAAAAACGGCAGCAACCGAACCCACACACTTTTGAAAGCATTTTAGGCCTCCTCCCAAACATATGAATCTGGAAGCCCGATTTTTAATTTCGAATTTTCTTTTCATTTGTATATTCTGGGTGAGTTCAATGAATTCTTGATTACAAACTCGGCGATTAAAAAGCAATATGTTGCCACTCTGAAAAGTTTAAGATAGCTATATTTCGCATTTTAAAAAGTTCGCCGATACGTATCTATTAATAAGTGATAAAATAATATTTTTAAAAAAATTAAATAAAAAAATTAATAAATAATACTTATTTATTAATTTTAAAATAATAGATAAAAAGCTATGCTTTTCTTAAAAGTTGTAGATTTTTTCTCCCTGCGCATTTATTATTGAGTCATGAAGAAACAATTTATGGCATTTATTTAGACACGGCAATGTGTCAGCCATTTCGGAACAGACGGAAAACAAAGCAGCGAGACACCGGCCATGTGTATCTTACACGAACCATTTCGAGCTAATTTCGACCTCCATTATTAAAAAACTGTTAGACCTATAAACTTCCAATTTGGCATGTCTAATAGAGCTCCCTTGAACACCTAGATTCCCAAATAGAATCCCAACTTTCATTAATCTGCCTTTTGTAGTTATGGAATTATTAAGGTCTGAAAAAGGTAACATTTTTATCACTCATTTACTGACTGACTGATCAAAAACCTAGAATTGAATTAATTTAAAAAACAGTTCAATACTTTCTTCGATATCGAAACCTAGACCTAGACCTATTCAGAAACCGAGACCACTTCTTAGATACTCGAAATTTGGCCTCAATAGAAATCAATAGGCATATACAAAGAAAAAAATCTAAACCTTCCAAAAACTACATTATTATCGAGGTTAAACCAAATAGTACTCATAACTAGTATTTAACAACGTCACCGATAGATGGCATTTCACCGATCCCGATTTCAGCGCCACTCAGATGTTAATCAACTTTGACGAAAATGAAGAACAAAAACCTGCTTCTAATCGATGAAATGATAGCGCAGGGGTAGAATGCAGGTCCATCTTAGTGGATTCGGACAGCGATATCGCTGAAAGAATGTAAACAGCTTTCAAACCATAAAAGCATTGCCATTCAATAACTCAAATTTAAGTAATGAAACAGACGCCGGATGCAAATAAAACAATAGAAAATAAAAAAGGAAACGTGAATAAATAAAATTTTGAATATTTATATTGTTTAATAATTAAAAATATCTGTTTAAACCTATTGTTTACATTTTTAAGTCCCTTTAAAAATCTAAAACTTCAAAAAACTACATTATTATCGAGGTTAAACCAAATAGTACTCATAACTAGTATTTAACAACGTCACCGATAGATGGCATTTCACCGATCCCGATTTCAGCGCCACTCAGATGTTAATCAACTTTGACGAAAATGAAGAACAAAAACCTGCTTCTAATCGATGAAATGATAGCGCAGGGGTAGAATGCAGATCCATCTTAGTGGATTCGGACAGCGATATCGCTGAAAGAATGTAAACAGCTTTCAAACGATAAAAGCATTGCCATTCAATAACTCAAATTTAAGTAATGAAACAGACGCCGGATGCAAATAAAACAATAGAAAATAAAAAAGGAAACGTGAATAAATAAAATTTTGAATATTTATATTGTTTAATAATTAAAAATATCTGTTTAAACCTATTGTTTACATTTTTAAGTCCCTTTAAAAATCTAAAACTTCAAAAAACTACATTATTATCGAGGTTAAACCAAATAGTACTCATAACTAGTATTTAACAACGTCACCGATAGATGGCATTTCACCGATCCCGATTTCAGCGCCACTCAGATGTTAATCAACTTTGACGAAAATGAAGAACAAAAACCTGCTTCTAATCGATGAAATGATAGCGCAGGGGTAGAATGCAGATCCATCTTAGTGTCTTAGATACTTGAAATTTGGCATCAAGGTAGACCATTTGGTATATACAGAGTAAAAAGCCTAAAGCTTCAAGAAAGTACATAATTATTGAGGTTTAACTAAATAATACTCATAACGAGTATTTGACAACGTCAGCAATAGATGACGTTGCACCGATCGCAGGTTTCCGCGTCAGTCAGTTGCTAATCAAGTTTGCCGAAAGTGAAGAATATAAACTTGTTTATAATGGATGAAATGATAGCTCAGAGGTAGAGGACAGGACCGTGTCGTTTTTCATTTTGATAGTGGGTTCAGGCCTAACTACAGCGGTAAACTAACTACAGCAATATCGCGAAAAGAATATAAACAGCTTTCAAACGATGAAAGCTTTGCCGTTCAGTAACTGAAATTTAAGTAGCGAAAGAGATGCCAAATGCGAATAATACAATAGAAAATAAAAAAAAGAAAGAAAACGTGAATCTATAGAATAAGATTTGAACATTTATATTATTTAATAATTAAAAACTGCTGTTTAAACTTAGTGTTTACATTTTTACTTCCCTTTAAAAATCTAAAAGTTCAAAAAACTACATTATTATCGAAGTTAAACTAAATAATATTCATGGGAAATGTCGAGAATTTAATAATTAAGAAACTGCTAATAAAAAGAAACCAATGCAGCGTAAAAGCAACATTTCCACCGTTAAGGAAAATATAGAAATTGCTAATCAAAAGTGAATTGAGTGAGGAAGAAGATGGGAGTTTTTAACATCTTACCTTCCACGGTGTCTTTGATGACAATGTATGTTACAACATCCTCCACGACTCTTGTGAGAGGTTCCGTAAAGATTCGACACATCCAAGGAAACAGGAATTCGTTGTGAAGGGCTTTCTCGGCGACATACGCAGCTTCATCTGATGTGAGAATAATGTGATGAACTGGACCCCACCGTTTGGAATAATTATGTAATTCTTCGAGTCGAAGAAACTTATCCTTATCTGGGAGAAAGATTTGCAGAATACTGGACGTATGACTGCTGTTCGTTGGTAACAGGTTGACGATATCTTTAGCATTCCAGTACAGGAATCCCAAATCCACATACACGTGCACGAAAAGAGTAGAGTTATACTCCAGTTTAAGCAGCATGTTTTCTTATAATAAAAGCGCATGCTGGCGATGCGTTTACATACTCTACAGAAATAGGTCACGTGTTCGAAAGGAGAACAAGATTGGTCCTTTACCATTTTGTTAGATATAAAAGAAATTAATGAAGGGAATTCAAGATTGGTCCATTCCACTTTGACAAGGCTATCCTATTAGATGAAAGGACTTTTCGACATTGCCTTACCAAATTAGGGTTTCCAAGATTGGACAAGAGAGTGACCCAAAAAAATGGGTCATGGAAGGAATTCCTATTTTTTTGGTTCTCTCTTCGCCTTTTTTACTCATCGGCGGGAGAGAATTCATCATCATCTAATTCTTCTTGCTGCCTGATGATTTCGGGAAGGTGATGGACGCCGAATTGAGTGAGAAAGAAGATGGGAGACTTTCTTCTAATTGCTTCATCTTCCACAGTGTCTCTGAGGACAATGTATGTTTCACCATCCTCCACGACTTTTGTAAGAGTGTAGAGACATTAGGTTTATTTCGAAGCAGGAGTCATGAAAAATATGCAAGGCCTTCGCCGGGGATCGAACCACGGACCTCTGAAATACCGGCTCAGTGTGCTGACCATTACACCACGAAGGCATGCTAAGAATGTGGGAGATATACCTTATATACTCCCCTTTTTAAAGGGCGACTAGGGTTTTAGGGGACCTAGTCGCCAAATCCTGGGTGTGGAGAGTCATCATCCACAACCCTTTTAGTTCGGGCGCCAGTGTAGAGACATTAGGTTTATTTCGAAGCAGGAGTCATGAAAAATATGCAAGGCCTTCGCCGGGGATCGAACCACGGACCTCTGAAATACCGGCTCAGTGTGCTGACCATTACACCACGAAGGCATGCTAAGAATGTGGGAGATATACCTTATAAGAGGTTCCATAAAAATCTGGCGCATCCAAGGTAACAGGAAATCGTTGTGAAGGGCTTTCTCTGCGACGTACGCAGCTGCATCTAATCTGAGAACAATCTGATGTGCTGGACCCCATTGTTTGGAATAATTATACAAACCTCCGAGACGAAGAAACTTCTTTTGATCTGGGTTCTTTTGATCTGGAAAAGATTTGCATAATACTAAACGTATGACTGCTCTTCGTAGGTAACAGGCTGACGATATCTTTAGCATTCCAGTACAGGAATCCCATATCCACATGCGCGAAAAGGGTAGAGTTATACTCCAGTTTGGGCAGCATGGCTTCTTATAATAAACGCTCGCTGGCAAACCGTTTATATACTCTTCAGAAAGAGGTCACGTGGTCCCTCTAGACCTTACCATTTTTGTTATCTTTATCATCATGAAAGGGAACAAGATCACGTGCTCTTTTCGTATATATAGAGGCGAGTGGAAAACATTTTCTTCATGCTCTTTTCAAAGCATTATGATGATTCGTATTTTGTATAACGAATTTACATCAGTTCGATGTTATGTAGATGAAGGACGGCTGTTCTGGAATGCAACAGACATTTTACCTCTCATCCCGACTTCCAGCAAAAGAACGTGGGATATTTTATCGGTGTTTTTCGAAGAGAACCATTACTTTCGGAGACTGCAAGATATTCACAGTTGTTCCGAGAAAGGAAAAAGAAGTTTTATCCTCTCCAGCGAAGAAATGTTTCATCTGGCTGATAAGAATCCTAAAAACAAACAACTTCTTGCCTGGGTCTATAGTGTTCTTACCCAACACTTGTCCGCGTTGTTCCACATCAACCTGTATACCGACTTCTCTATCCAGGTGAAAGATTCCCTTTCGTGACCCTGTATAATCTGGGATTGTACTACCTCCTCATCCCAGCATGAAGAATGCAAAGGACTATTAGCCAAAACGGTATTCAATGAAAATGTGTCAAACCGACTTACCTGGGCTGTGAAAAGTTAAACGGATCTTCTATTTTTGAATTTCCGTAGAACCTTCTTCTTCAAAAAAAATTTGGGAGGAGTAAAAAAAAATGGGTCTGGAGGGAAACGAGTGCATCGGAAGAAAAGGATTATCTTTTTTCCAAATGCACTCTTTTCCTTCTAGACCCATTTTTTTAATTACTTCTTTAAACTAATCTTGGGAATCCTCATCTATACGAAATTTTGCCCAGGATTCTATACATCATAAATTATAAGAGTTCTTTTGATCTGTATGAAATTTTATGAAGGCCGTTTAAGTTACCATCTAAACAGGATTTTTTTTTCATTGGAACACCTAAATGAAAATAATTTATACAGATCATCACAAGTTCATTCTTAAAACAAATGGTCTGTAAAAATGTTTCTAAGAGCTCAAAGAAAATCTGAAGCACATATTAAAAAAAACTTTTTGTTAATTTTTATAATGTCTTTGATATTATAAAAACTAACGTTTGGTTTTCCAAAACTAACGTTTTGGTTTTCTTGGATTCCATTCTTGGAAATCTATTCTATTTTTGGGATTAAAAAAAAACTTTTTATCTAAAAAAATTATGTCTTACTTTTCCCATAGGTTAAGATTGTAAAAGTAAGACATCATTTTTTAGACAAAAAGTTTTTTTAATCCGAAAAATAGAATATATTTCCAAGGATAGAATCCCAGAAAACCAAAACGTTAATTTTTATAATGTCTTTGACATTATAAAAATTAACAAAAAATTCTTTTTTTTAATATCTGTTTCAGATTCTCTCTGAGATATTTTTCCAGTTTTTAAAAAATGGATTTATCTCTGTATATAAGTGCTGTGTTTCATATATTGTTTTAAATCATAAAAAATGGATAAGTGTTGTGTTTCATATATTGTTTTAAATCATAAAGTGTTGTTGCTGGAGTTCGTCTAGAACTTTGTTGATTCTGTTTCATGATTTAAGGTAAGAATTTTTTTTAAATCCAAGAATAATTTTTAAAATCTATTCTGATGGTGTAAATTATCTTACATGGTATAATTTAAAAAAAATCATTTTTTTACAATTTATATTTCTTTTATTAAACATTATTAAATACATTTATAAAAATTACACAACAGGGAGACATTTCAATATACCCAAGATTCTGTTTTGGTGGATCATCCCAACACAATTCCATTTTTAAACTGGAGATAACCTTTGGGAATTCAGTAGATTCATCCCAACACTCACTGAGGTTTATAGAAGATATCTTTAGGGGTTCATCCCAACACTCACTGGCCTTTGGGGTTACGTCAGCCCAACATGCTTCTGGATCACAATTGGGTAGATTATCAGGTATTTCACCCCAATTTCCTTTTGAAGAATTATGGACTTCTTTTGAAGAACTGGAAGAATTACGGACTTCTTTTGAAGAGTCTGTATTTTCTATGGGCGATAGAATGTCCCATGACTTGATGAATGCGTCAAAATTTTCCGGGGAAGGATCAACTTCTAATTGATCGTAGGCCCGATCAAAAGTTGCTGCTTCCTGACGTCTGGATGAATATTTCGGATATGGAAATCTTCTTCCATAATGTGTCATCGATAGTTGCGCACTTTGTGATAAGCGCAATGGAAGGATTTTTTCATCGGCTGGCGTTTAGCACATTTGCCCCGATACCTCCAAATGATTCCATCTGGCACACAAATTTCCGTTACGGGCTGATCTTCTAAGATTTTGGCAAAACATTTAGCGTTCTCACATCCTACGACGTAAATTAAGGAGAAGTTGTGGGTTAAAGATTTAAGAATGGGAGCTAGATGATTGTAGGGATTGTGGCCCTCATTCCAACGAAGACCGTGTCGATTTCGGGTTAGCCAGATGTTGGTCACTTGGTTTTTAGCGCTGAGTTGATTGAAAGGTTCAGGAGGTCCAAACATCAAAGATCCCACCGTCAAAAGATCTTTTGTCGCATACCCCAGTTCCTTCAGGATATAAGTGTATTCGCCCTTCTTGCGGTTGTAGGACTAGGATCCTTCTAAATCGATCGAGTACGATAAAATTATCAGCCACTTTACTCCACAAAATACGATCTAGATGGAAAAAAAGGAAAAGAGTTTAAGAAAGAGAAATCTATTTTTTAAGGCTTAATAAAAATGGAAAATAAGTTACCAGCTCAGTTGAAGTAGTCTTCTGAAGAAAGCTCACTGGACACGCTCTTTTATACTCTCGCGACGATTACTTTTATTGCATCATCTTTAAAAAAGTCTTTGAAACCATATTTAAAAGGACTTTGGTTAGAAAGCTGATCTTGATGGTCAAAATAACCTTGGTCAAAATAATCTCTTAAAGGTTGAAAAAAGTAATCCTAAGAAAGTTATCACATGACTTTCAAAACGAGAGATATAAAAGGACTTCTTCATTTCATTTTTCTCTTATATGCACCATGCGTTACTACATAACCTTCTCGGATGGTCATAGATTTGAAGTTTACATTTCTAATAATCGTATTTACTTCAATGCCGTGTCTCTGGCCATTTTCACCTGGAATTATGGTTTATGTTTATACAAAGACATGATCGACCTACTAAAATCCCACCAACATCAACTCTTGATGTGGAAAGTTCTTTCACCAGATGATCCAGACGATCGAAGTTCGATCGGTCTATGATTCGATCTACCCCAAGCCTTGTATGCTATGCGGAAATTAGGAACAAGGGCTTATCATATTGTCCTCCAATGCTAACATTCACCATTAGAAGAGAACAGTCAAAATATCGATGGATTGCCTATATTGAAAATCAGCTTTTCTGAACAAAATATCTTTATCAAAGATATGGCGGAATTGTCTATGTATCACATCTTTAGAGATTCGAGATGGACCTAAGAGGTGGAAAGAAAGGGAAAAAATCGGTCTGGAGGGGAACGGGTGCATGGGGGAAAAAAGACTTTTTTTCCCAAAAGCATTCTTTTCCTTCCAGACCGTTTTTTTAGCCAATCTTGGACAAAAAAAATAATAATAAGTTCTATATAAAGGGTTTTGGGACGTGACCTTTTCCTCATGAAGGAGGAGAAAAAAACTTCGTTGGGTGAAAGAAAAAGGACATTGGAAAAGAAGACTGTCTTATCCAATGTGTTTTTTCCTTTACTCAACCCAGTTTCTTTTTTCGATAACTTCTTGGGTCCAATCTTGGATATCGGGGGTACCTTTCATTCATGAAGATGAGAAATCTGATCTGGAAAAAATTTTTCTGAAAAGGGGAAAAATAGTTATTTATAAATGGGGGGGGGTCTTTATGGACCCGTGTTTAAAGAGAAAGAGAACATGGAACTTGTACTCGACTTTAAAGGTTTTTACGATTCTCAAGAATCATTTATTGTGAAAGAGTTGGCATACATCACTTCCGATGGCACTTCCCGTATTACCCCCTTATTAAAGGGGTATTTGTTTTTAAACCCCCTTTTCCTTGGAAGATGCTCACCGAAAAAGAAAAACGAACGGCTGTTTGGGCAAGTGATTCTTATCACGGCTTATCTTGGTACAAAGGAGAAATTCCGTACAACTATTTCTCATGGGTGTTACACATGTTGACAGAACCCTTTTGCGTTATTTGGGTGCGAGGAGACACGAAACCGCGGTTTTTAGAAAAATGGTTGCAAAGATCTATTTTTTGCATCTTGGGACAAGAAATCTTTAAATACAATGAGATGGAACGTATCATTTGTCCCAACCATACAAATGGATTTTCTCATTGTGCTTTACAAAAAGTGGTTCGGTATCATTATTATTTAAAGGCATAAAAGTAGGATTTTTTATAACAATCTGGAAAGAAATAAAATTCTCTTACAGTAAACATATTAAAAAAACTTTTTGTTAATTTTTATAATGTCTTTAGACATTATAAAAATTAACGTTTTGGTTTTCTTGGATTCCATTCTTGGATTTCATTGGAAGATTTCCAAGAATTCTATTTGTGGAATTGGATTCTGTTCATGGAAGATTTCCAAGAATGGAATCCAAGGAAACCAAAAAGGGAAACGTTAATTTTATAATGCCTAAAAACATTGTAAAAATTAACAAAAAGTTTTTTTTTAATATGTGTTTCAGATCTGAGAAATTTTTTGCCGACCTAAAATATAATTCCAAAATCTTTTTGAAACCTCACGTGGTTTCTCCAATGAAAATATTAAATACTATGGGATCTGTTTGAATACCTTTCTCTGCAAAAGTGGTAGGAGCTTTAGTTTCCTCTTTTGATGGAAGCTCATTTGGAACTGTGGGATAGTTCTTCAACCATTTAATCTTTTCTTGTTCAACAGTTTTTTCAAAATTTATGGAACAGTTAAGGTGATCATTGTTGAGAATATAATAATCATCGGTCTTGATAAGGAATTCGTGCAGGATTTTGTGCAACCAATCGCTAAATTCAATCTTCTTTTTCTTCTTAAGATAATCCATTATACTATTAATTTGCGAAAGGGTTAGAAAAACAGTCGTGGATTGATATTTAACTCGTTTCATCAACAAAATTCGTTCATCCAAGACAGAAATTTCACGATCCGTTAAAACATTTTCATCTTTAAGATATTGTTGCAGCATCGTGGGACCCACTAAGTTATAACCCGCATATTTCGAAACATCCGAGGCTTTTAAGTAAACAACTCCTTGGATGATAAAGAACGAAATCCTATAATTTTTATATCTGAAAGAAATACATGTGGTGACTCCATGATATCTAAAAGTGGCTCTTGGTTCGCTGTTTATATATATGTAGAGACCTAGGTCATACTTAAAAAAAAACGTGATGGGAAAGGTTTTTCTTCTTTTAAAACGGCCTGACTATAAAAGCTGAGAAGTAGCTCCATTAGAAGCGTAGTCATGTCCCTGATAGATGTTTTCCCGACACAGGCTATTTCGAGTGCTGGTGATTTGAAGACGCTATCTGAAATTGAAAATCTAAAAGTCTTTCTGGCTACTCATTGTACCAAACTCATTCCTTATTTACCGGCTAACAAAGTCAGTGTTTACTTTAATCATGTTGAGGAATCGTCGGAATTACTCACTCAGAATATGGAGAGGAACTTAGTGGGCAGTCAAGAGACTAAAGATTGCAAGCCCTTCTCTTGGGACCGGGTGGATCAAGTTCTAAGACGACCCATTCAAACGGGACGGAAATACACAGATTTGAGAATGAGTTTCCGATGGAAAAATATTTTTCTCACTAAGAGTTATTTCACGTTTGGACTGAGAACAACAGCCGAGGACGAATTTCATATATATCAAACCGCAGCCTCCCTGATCATCTATTATGAATCTACTGATTTAAATCTAGTTGCCAATTAGTTCAAAGCGATCAACAAGGAAAAATTTAAACGGTATGTGTTAAGACCTTTCGGGTATTATGCAGTTCCCCCGAAGACCCATTATCTCATTCGCACAACACAAAAGAGCCCGTTCTTGTATACAGGTGTCCATTAATTCTTTGGGAGCAGTTGAAAGGGGCCTTCCAAACCAGGACATCTTATACGACATTTCAAGTGAACGATCTCTGTAATAAATTCCATTTAAATAATATATGCAAGGTTAACAAGTTTGTTCCCCGCAAAATAAAAAGAGACATTGAGGTCATCACTATTGAGGATGATGATGATGATGAAGATTATAAATTTCCCATCAAGAAACGGAGGAGTTACCGAGAAATATCTTCTTTGATGAATCAAAAAAAGCCTTCTGTGGAGGATGATTTTATGTACTTGGAGAGTGTAATGGACGATTTATTAGTGAAAGATTGTTTAGATCACTTAACTTCAAATGAGACAGAAATGTTATGGAATTCTATATCTGAAATCATATCGGAACTATCTTAAGAATTTCTTTTTCTTTGTATTATATAATTGTAATAATAAAAATATATATATATATATATATGTATCTTGGAAATATATATAACCTGTTCAAAGAAAAATCTTACATATATATATATATATATTACCAATCTTGGATTTATTCAATAACCCCTAAAAAATGGTTTCAGAAAGATCGTTCAAGAGATTCGGTTTCCAAGATCCAGGATGGGAGAGTGGTCCAAGATTGGGAGGGAGAAAACGCCATCTTGTAATTTTCTGATAGGGTACGGGTGTTCAAATACTTTTATGACCGACTGTACGTCACAAAGGGGGAAATTCTAGCCAACAGGTTGCGTCCCAAATCCCTTGGCGAATTGTCCCTCTTCTTTCTAGCGGCGTAGAAGACAAAGTGGTTTACATTACGTCTATGGAGCATTTCCTTCTTTACATAGACTTTCTTTAGCTCAGCCGACACACGTGTCGGTATCATAGATATAGTAATACTAATATTACTATATCTATGGTTGGTATCGGTGCTACTCTGTATAAACGTGTCGGTATCAATGCTTAAAACTATTTGTTTAAGAAAAGTACCCTGGAAAATATGACTACAGGAAACAAGAGATTAAGCTATACAATTCAGTATAAACTAGGAGTGTTAAACTACGCCAAAGTTCATGGAAACAGCGCAGCATCAAGGCATTTCGGTCCACAACCTGCCGAAAAAATGATACGTACTTGGAACGTACAGGAAGGTCAACTGAAGACTGCTAAAAAACAAAAACATAACCTTCGATGCCCAGCTCCATCTTGGCCTGAACTTGAAAATGTCGTAAAAATGTGGGTGATAGATAAGATTAATTCTGGGATAAGTGTTTCAACCAAAATGATAATCAATGAGGCCAAAGGATTTGCAGGGAAACATGGGAATCAGAACTTTTCAGGTTCTAACATGTTGTGCTGATGGCACAAAACTACCGCTGTTTTTCATATTCAAAAGAAAAATTCATTCGAAAGAAAAAATTCAAACGGGTGTAATTGTTCATGTTCATCCGAAAGGCTGGATGGACAAAGCTGGAATGAAACTGTGGTTACAGAACCTATGGGCAAGACGACCTGGTGGACTCTTAAGAAAATTTCTCTTTTGGTTTTGGATCAGTTTAGCTCCCATAGAACTGAAACCATAAAGAATAAAGCGATAGAAATAAAAACCCAGATAGCTGTCATTCCTGGTGGACTGACTAGCCAGTTGCAGCCTTTAGATGTATCGGTGAATAAGGAATTTAAGAAAAAGGTGCGAGAACGATGGAACAAATGGATAGGAGAGCCACATCACTCCCTCACACCCTCAGGTAGAATGAAGCGGCCCTCTATTTCACAAGTGTGCGAGTGGGTAAAAAGATCTTGGGAGGACGTAAAGCCTGAAGTAGTTTTTAAGTCCTTTAAGAAGTGCGGAATCAGTAATGCTCTTGACGGAACAGAAGACGACGTATTATTCGAAGAAGGTGATACAAGCGATAACGGAAACAGTAGTGATGACGATATTGTCGTTCTCGATGATGATGATAGTGAAAAGGATTTTTATGGTTTTGAAAGTATTAAAGCCTAATTTCATTATAGGCAACGTTTTCCTTGAATCTGTGTTTTTTGTTGTTTCTGCTTTATTTTGTATTATGTTTGATTGCTTGCCGTTCACTCATTTATTCATTATTGAAATTTACATATCATGTTCAAAATAGATTGCCGTTTGTTAATTTTCCTTAATAAACGCATGCTTGGTAATTGCATTCAATGATTGTTTTTTTGGCTTTTACGAAACACGAGAGCTAAAAGAGACCATATTTTAAGTTATTGTGGTACCGCGCTGGCCTTCTAAATAAGGGTGCGTCTTATATGCCATTAAATACGTTAATATTAAATGTCTGCATATGATTGCCCTATATCTGACAAATTGATGTACATAAGAAGGTGAATCCCCATTTTCTAGTAAAACACTTTGTTCTACACTGTTTTCATCTTTTATTATTGAAGACTGAGTGAAACTTTTCTTGCCATTGTTTTAAGTAGACTCCCCTCTTCGAAAAACACAGATGCTGAAACTTTTATTTCCTCTACCTTTGATATATTTTGGATGAAGATCAAATTAGTCAACTGAGACAGTTTGTAACTTGTTCATCTTCTGCATCATTTTCAATGTTTCTTTTGATCAATTCTTCACAAACCAAGATATGACGCCTGCATGTAACATTTCAGTGACATTTAAAAACAAAGATCCTGAAACATGTCGTTACAGCTATCAGGACTGAGTATTCTGTGTGTGTTCTTGGAGAACATTGTGAAATATTTACCAGGGTGTTTCTTCTCAGGTCCTGAACTGGAACAGTGAGCTGATGAAATGTAAGCTTTGTTCTGATGTACTGCTGGGCTGGATAGTAACTGCACGTGAAGGGATTTGAAATCTTCTTTTATTAAATCACTATTAATTACAAACTTCCCAACTCGGGAGAGATACAGAAAGTAAAAGACCGCACTTGGGTCGAACTTAACAATCAAATAAATTTAAATAAATACCTAAATAGAAATTAAATTAAACTTTGCTTCGCAGAGCTAATCGCGGAAGTTGGCCTCTACCTGAAAGGGTGCGTAGCAAGATATACTAATACTAGCGCACTTCAAATTGTTTTACAATGCAATCACGTAGTAAGCACTATGGCTTATAAATTTAAACTGCTAGCTGGTCAGGCGAACGTTGAGCAGAGTGACCGTGGTCTGAGACTAAGCTCTCTCACACTAAGAGGTTTCTACCTCTGGCTTAAATAGTACTTGGCTGTACTTCAAAATTAGCATAAGCTGAAAACGCGCGCTTCTTCTGACAGGAAGTTGAAACAGAGAGGAGATAGACAGATTTAAATTAAAATAAAACTTGGTTAGTTTAACTAAAACCTTACATACTTCCCGCCAGAATTGCGATAGTTAAACTACTTTGGTCCAAACGGACCATGTTGAAACTCGCAATTCTAAATAGTCGAAATTTAACTGTTCTAAACTTAGGGCAACTCTTACAAGGCAATATCTGTTTGTAAAAATTTTACAGACGAAATATTCTTGAACAACAGCCTTCAACATTTCTCTTAACACGTCTCATTCTTGCAATAAGTCTTACTCCTTCCAGCAAAATCTGGAAGGAAAATAATTTTAGTATGACATAATAACAGAATAATTCTAGGTGGTACAAATCCTTATTTTTACCTGTGTAAATTCGCACATACACATATTATCATTCAAGCGCAATTAAATTCTTCCCCCAATGCTCTCTCACCGGTGTTGGATGAAAAGCAAACCGCCATTGCGGGTTTTTCTGTGTTCGGGGGTGTTCAACTCTTCCACCTACGATCGACTAACATTAGTTAGAATTTGACATACGAGACCTGAAAAGACGCCCTATAACCAGCTAATCCTAAGGTTCTCACTAGCTTTATGTCTAGCACTTTAAGTGTATTTGGTGGAGAGCCTAATTAACACTTGCATTCTAACATTACTCAATCTTTAACTTTTCATGCATACAATTCGCAATTTGCACACGCAATTCACATTGATATTGCACTTAACGTGCATTGCTAGCATAATGTTATTATTTGTTACATTTCATAACACATTAACAATTTCATAGCAATCATGAAATGCAAATACAGGTTAAATTTCTAAGCTTACAGCAAGTGCTTTCTACTCCTTTCTCAAGGTACTTTCTTGAAATATCACTTTACATTGAAATAATAGTCCACAGACTAAATCGTGTTCTTCAATTTTCCCGATTTTTCATTCTAGACATTTTACCAGTCTTTCGACAAAGCGTCATACAAAATCATTTAGTTACCATTTTCTTTTCAGCAATTCATTGCTTTACAAAATTCATCTATTTACAAACATACAGTGATTTTAAAACTTTAGGAATTACAAATTTTTTAAACAAAAACATTTTACTTTCAATATGAGAACTTATCGCCCACTTGGCGCAAAACTCAACCTCGCTTGAGGTAAAATCGGCCCTGCAACTTGCAGTACACTCAAAAATTAACTAAACTTTTGAATAAGGAATTCTACTTATCTTATTGTGATCGTCCATCCTTTTCTTGGCCCAATCTTTAAAACTTGAGTAAGTTGTGGCCTGGTTCAGTTTCCTCGTTTTTCGTTGTTCTTTCGGAGCCTGCTCGTCTCTTTTTCTTTTGAAATTCCGTCGTTGTATCCTCGGCAATTTCCTTTGTAGAGGAGGTTGCTCCGCTGGACGTTTGGTGGACTGGGCCCTTCTCTCCTGGGCCCTTGCTCGTTGCTTGTCCTGGTTCCTGCTGTATTCGGGAAGTTGATTCTCAGGCTGCAATCGACGTTTCTTGCTTCTCAGGCACCTGTCCGATGATTCCACAGTTCTTTTGGATACATTGGGCTTCCCTTGCCCATTCTGCTTTCTTCTCTTGGTGCGCTCGTAATTCCGTTCGTAGATTTGTTCACCTGCATCGTGAGACTTTCTTTTGAAACCACCTTTTTGGTTCTTATTTCTTTGTTGGGGGGGAGCTTTCTTCTTCTGACATTTCGATGCCGTTGTAGCTGGTTCCTGCTGTTTTTGCTGACGTATATCTTCCTGGCTAGTCGATTGCCTCGGATCCTGAAACGAATCTTTAAATACAGCCATTTTGCTGCGATTATAGAACGGTTTTATTTGGTCCACATTCGCTTTGAGCGTTTGACCATCATTTCTTTTTAATATAACCACTGCCCCCGTAATTTGTTCAATTGTGAACGGGCCTTCAAAACGCGGAAAAAATTTCCCCACCTTTTCCTCTGGGGCATTTGACAAGTTGTGTTTAATCTTCAACACTTCATCTCCCACATTGTACTTGACCTCTCTTCTTTTTAGGTCATAGTACAATTTCTGTTTTCTTTGGGCCATTTCTATATTTTCCGTCGCTTCCCGTATTAACTTTTGTATATCACTCATTTTAAATTCTTCTGCCCTTTCCTGTACAAAGAACAGTTTATCTAGGGGGGTCAAGATCTTTCTTCCTAAGAAGAGTTCAGCGGGTGTTTTTTGTGTAGTATCGTGTTTGGCGGTCCTAAGGGCAAATGCAAATTCATTTATATGGCTATCCCAGGTAGAGTGATAGTTTTTCACATAACTACGAATTATTTTCACTACATTTCTATTCACCCGTTCCGCTATGTTTGACTGCGGACGATACGGGACCATCTTTAGATGACGTATGCCCAGTTTTGCACACATTTCCTCAAACATTTTACTAACAAACTGAGGACCATTGTCTGAAATAACTTTTAGGGGCGCCCCGTATTTTAAAATATACTTATTTAGAATTGAATCTACTACAATTTTTGCAGACGCGCGTTTTAACGGAATTAACTCTAACCATTTGCTAAAATGATCCACTATAACTAAAAGATATCGGCTTTTATTAACTTTACTTCGAGGGTAAGGTCCAAGTAAATCGATGCCTATTATTTGATTTGGGAATTCTGATTTAATACTATTTAGGAACCCGGCCGGGCGGAAATTAACATAATTATTTAATTGACATGTTGGGCACGACTGGACATACGCCCTAGTAAACTTTTGCAGTTCTGGAAAGAAAACTGCCTCGCGAACTCTCTGAACAGTTTTTCTTATACCTAAATGAGCCGAAATGGCACAATCATGCAACTCTTCTAATACATTCAACCTCATGCTAGCTGGGATAACCGGTCTATATTCATGATTCTCATTAGTAGCTTTCGTATAGAATAACAGTCCGTCAATTAATTCGTAATTTTCGGCCCTATTTCTTATCGGCACAATATCCGGATGATTGAAATTCTCAGGGTCGGCCAAATAATTGTATATATTTTTGAACTCCGGATCTTTTTTGAGTTCGGCTATTACTGTTTCACGAGAATCTAATACTTTGGATGTTAACATGGCTATCTTAATTACACTTCCATTTTCATCTAAGTTAATTCTGCTTAAAGCATCTGCCACAACATTTTCTTTTCCCGGCGTATGTTTAATTATTAGGTTATATTCCTGTAATTTGAGAGCCCACCTTATTAATCTGGGTGATAAATTTTTTCCAGAATAGAGTCTAGTGACCGCCGCGTGGTCGGTATATACAGTTACTGGAGAACTTCCAAAGAACACACGAAATTTCTGTACTGATGCTAACACTGCGAGAGTTTCTCTCTCTGTTGCGGAATAGTTTCTTTGGGTTTCATTTAATGTTCGGCTGAAAAAAGCCACGGGCTGACCATTTTGGGAAAGCACTGCACCAATCGCGAAATCTGAAGCGTCCGCTGAAATCTCTAATCCCTTATCCCCTTCTGGAAATTTTAAGACGGGAGCTTGAGTCAATGCGTCTTTCAATTTTTGAAACGCCAAGTTGGCTTCTGCTGACCACGAAAACCTAGCTTTTTTTCTTTTCAACTTTAGCAGTGGCTCAGCTATTTTTGCAAAGTCTTTAATGAAAGCCCGGTAATATGAACACATCCCGAGAAACGACGATAATTTCTTCGCTGTTTTAGGAACAGGATAATTTCTAATGGCTACTATTTTTGACTGATCCGTTTCGATTCCCTTTTGGGAAATTTTAAATCCTAAATAACGTAACTCTTTTGCGGCAAATTTACATTTAGACGCATTTATCTTTAAACCAGCTTCGTTTAACAATGAAAATACTTTTCTTAAATCTTGTAAGTGTTGTTCTAGAGTACTACTCGTAATTATAATATCGTCTAAATATATGAAAGTGCTTTTACCAAGGACTGGTCTTAAGACGATGTCCATACATCTTTGGAACGTTGCCGGCGCGCCGGATAATCCGAACGGCATTCTAAGAAATGCGTACGTACCAGATTTCGTTATGAACGCGGTTTTGTGTACGTCCTCGGGTTTTACCCCAATCTGAAAATAGCCACTCGTGAGATCTAATGTAGTCATGTATTTTGTAGACGAAATATTTCGAATAATTTCTTCAATTATCGGCAACGGATATACAGGATATTTTGTAACTGAATTTAACTTGCGATAATCTATAGCAAAACGCCACCGCTTCGGGTGCGTAATCGGGTAATCATTATTTTTCTTACACAGGACAACGGGGCTAGCATAACTGCTAGAAATTGGCGTGATGATTTTATTCTTTAACATCTCTTTAATATGATGTTCAATTATTTCCTCTTTTGTCCTATCATATCTATATGGCTTTTGCCTAACTGGCTGAGCGTCCCCCGTGTCAATGTCGTGGTTCACCACCTGCGTAAAGCCTGGTACATCACTAAATAAATTCGCAAAGTGACTTACCAGACCTTGGATTTTCTCTTTTTCCTCTGCTTGTAAATGTTCCAAGTCCAGCTGCGGGGGCTTATCATTCTTCGCTTCAATTGGCTTCATATTTAATGTTAGTTCTCCCCCCTTGAAATCAATTTTTGCTTCTGCCAAACTAAAAAAGTCCACACCTAGAATAATACAAGTCTGCAGGTTACGCACAATATAAAACAGGATTCTTACCTGTTCGTTGTTGATACGCACGAACAATGGTACTTTTCCTAAACAGCTACATTTTTCTCCTTGGGCCGCTATGACATCCGTGTCTCTTGCACTAAAAATTCTGTAACGTCGAAAGTGCTTCTTAAAGAATCTTTCCGATACGAAGCTGCTTTGGGCTCCTGTATCCAAGAGGGCTGTCGCCGGTATGTTGTTAATTAGAACTTCAATCTTCGGCAAACTCAAATTCTTCACAACCACGGTGTTTAAATTGATTTTGGAAGGGTTTTGCGCGGCTTCGGACTTCTTCACCTTCCTCGAAGAAATCCCTCTTAGTTTAAATTCTTTTTCTTCTGGTTGCCCTCGGAATCTTTGCTTGTTCTTTTGTTAAATTCCCTTTGTTCGCCGCTCGTTTTAGGAGACACATCTTTCTTCGGCCATTGCTTCGCCTTATTCCCGTAACTTTGATTTTGCTTTTGCTGGGGTCTTGGCAAACTCCACTGACTTCTTCGCTCAAATTGGCGTCGTCGCTCGTTGTCGGCTGTTCTTCGGCTTTCAAACTGTACTGCGAGCTCAAATAATCTGTCTAA
>KK121580.1:4343-26780 GCA_000611955.2 Stegodyphus mimosarum | reverse complement strand
GTAAATAGCACTTGGCTGTACTTCAAAATTAGCATAAGTTGGAAACGCGCGCTTCTTCTGACCGGAAGTTGAAACAGAGAGGAGATAGACAGATTTAAATTAAAATAAAACTTGGTTAGTTTAACTAAAACCTTACAACATAAGTAAGAGGAACGTTCAGACAACCTGGGTTCAATTCAGACAAATGGGCTGGCTGCATGGGTGTTTTTTGTAGTTTTTTCGCATGTGTAACATGCATACGAGCCAGTTTCCCGCAAAAAGTCCTCTACGATGGCATCCCTTCCTTTAAGCAGACAGTCTTCAAGTGCTTTGTCGTAATTAAAAAAAAACAACCATATATGGTGTTTACAAACAAGGTATATTTCATAAATATGCAAATATACCATTTTTAAGAAGGGTCTATTTTTAAAATAAACACCTTGTATTATAAACAATGACAATTAACATTTAACAAGCAGTGATTTTTTAGCCTACTATCAGTATACATATAGATATAGATATATATCTATATGTATGCTAAAATTAATAGTTACAACTCTAAGGTATGATAATACATGGGATAAGTTACACTTTTCATAATGCAGTATGTTATGGAAACATAGTAAGTAAAACAAATATGGAGTACAAAATGTTGTTTTAATCGTGGATGTTTAACAAAAAAATTTTTGATATTTATAGAATTCTTCAAATAAACTATTATTAACAGCAATACATGCATCATGATGATGGTATACATTTTGAAAGATGCCAGCATGTCACATTTCTCAGCAGCAGCAATGCTAATTTTAATGACAGGAGAGTCGATCTACATCTCATAGATGAGATCCATTGTCCTTCTGATGCTTATATTGGAGCTACCGGTCATCCATTTGAATAATTCTTTTAAATATAGGACAGTATTTCTTGTAAATATCTGTGATTAAAATGACTTTTCATTTTCATACTCACTGTGCTTTTGCTCTCTCATACCACCAGCAACCTTAAGTCTGTGACCAACAGTGACATCCTCTATATACGTATACTCTTGTTTTGGTTGACACATAGCACGCAAGCTTTGATAACAGAATATTACGTCCACCAATATCTTTTCAAAAGCTCTCTCTATAAACAACCTTCCCATGAAGAATAGTTCTCATATATCTTGCTGTAATCAACTACCAAACATTTCAGCCAATTTCATTAAAATAAATCGTATAAAATAAAATGCAGAAGAATTTTTATTTTCACATAGTTACATACACTGTAAGTTATAAATGATTTAGGCTCAGAATTGATTTTCATTGAACAAACAGTAATACATAATATGCAATATTGTGAAACTTAGCTACTTAATACAATTAATATAATATGAGATCAATATGATTCTTTGCTGTCGTGGCTGAGAAAAGACATACGACTGGAATGGTAAAAATGCTTTGGTGGTTGAGAGTAGATATATGACAGTAAAGGGTTAAAATATGAAAATGAAACTATTTTAAGTTTATTATTAAAGCATATAAGTTTGCTCGGTACTTCCTGACTATCCGCATCCCAACCTAAAAGTGTGAACTCATGGCCGAAACTAGAGAGAAACATTTGGTTGGGGATGCTTAAGTTTATTTCAGTGACGCATCCAGTGCTGCCTATTTTTTTTTCACATTCTTCTTATACCATATGAGACATGTACACTTCTTGTTTTTTTGTGCTTTTTGCTCTACCTGTGTATAGAGCAACCAGTTTTTTATTTTGGCACTGCATATAACCTCAGCAACAAACTCCTAAAATGAGAGGTGAAGAAGAGCTCCACTAAGCCTTTAACGAGACACATTGTGCTGTATGTGTGCAGAAAAAGGTCAGAGATTTTGCCGAAAGTGGCAAAAACTGTAGATGTGCTCCACTGCTATGTTAAAATGCTGAAATGTCTATAGAAGAGATCAAAATCTGCAGTCACACTGACAAAAATATCTAAAGAAATGGAAAGCTGTCTGGGAAGATGCTCCGTGTTGACCTTGGTTACTTTACTTTTTCGGATACAGCATTTTACTTATTCTATATATATGGAAATATTAATTTGAAACATTAAACACAATTTACTGGTCCTTCTCAGTTCAGTATACAATATAGAGGTGAGATACTATAAATAGAAAGATGAAATCTTTAATGACAAATCGTTCCTTCCATTTCTTGTTACTAAAATTATGTTTAAGATACTGCAAAATATATATGCATTTAGAATTTTTAACTAAATTTCTATTTCATGTGCAAACTGAAATATGATAACATTGTATTTTATAGAATCTGAGCAAGCAGGAGTTGGGATCATTAAACATGTACAACTTTATTGCATATATATATATTTTTAAAATCTATTATTATAACTATTAAAGGATAGTAAACTCTTAAAAAGATGAAATCTTTAATGACAAATTGTTACTTCCACTTCTTGTTACTAAAATTATGTTTAAGATACTGCAAAATATATATGCATTTAGAAGTTTTAACTAAATTTTTATTTCATGTGTAAAGTGAAGTGGTGGTGGGTGAAATTTTTTGGCGCAAAACCAGAAATGGTTATACCGCGCCAAACACAAGGTGATGAGATATAAAGTTATACAAAACACAGTGAAATTAAAATAGCTATGAATTAAAAAAGTAGATAAAGGAACGTACAAAACATAAGGGATGAGGTCATATAAAATCAGCTAAAATCACAAGTGTTTAAACTAATATACAAAATTAAAATCAATTCAGATGAGGTGATAAACACCAATATCTGTAAATAGTGAAATAAATTACGATTGACCTGTCTTTCAATTAAATGGTCGAGAGGTAATTCACAGCTGTTAAAATATTTCTGACGAATACTATTAAAAGATGGACATTCAATTAAGAGGTGACGGACAGTTAAACATACACCACATTTTGAGCACAGGGGCTCATTGTCAGCATTTAAAAGATAGTTATGTGTCATTCTGGTGTGACCGATTCTAAGTCTAGTCAAAAGAACTTCCTCCTTACGTCTTCCACTAAAATGCCAAAGTTCGATTCTATGTTTCACGCTCTTTAATTTATTAAAAGACTGGACATCCCAAAACTGCTGCCATTTTTCCAATATCTTTTGCTTTATAAAACTACTAATGTCTGAGATAGCGATGAGGCGACTGGATATTTCAATAGCTGATTTTGCGACGACATCTGCCCGCTCATTACCTTTTATACCCGTATGCCCGGGAACCCAGCAATAGAGAATTTCAAATCCGAGCCTTGTTAAGTTTAAGTTCAGTTTCAGTATATCAAAAATTACCGGATTATGGCTGTTCCAAAAAGTTTCTAAAACTCTTAGCGCACTGTAGGAATCTGAATAAACTATAAACTTTTTATGCCGTCGCTTTGACACTAAGAACAGAGCCTTGAGGCACACCCTCTTCTTGTTCAAAGATTTTTGACAAAACAGAGCCAATCCTAACTTGGAAATCCTAGCACTAAAAAAATTCTGAATGAAAAATCGTAGGTTGCCACGTAAGCCACTATCATGGAGATCACGAAGGATCCCATACCTCCATGCCTTACCATAAGCTTTTTCAATGTCAAAAAAAATAGAGACAAGATGGTTTCTTCTAAGGAAAGCTTTACGAATAGATGTCTGCAAAAAGAGCATATTATCTGCAGTGGTCCTTCCCTTTCGGAAACCACTTTAATAAGGTGATAATACACTATTCTTTTCTAAGAAATACACTAGGCGGCTGTTTACCATCTTTTCAAACAGTTTGCATATGCAGCTCGTAAGGGCTATTGGCCGATAATTCGAGGGATTCCGCGAGTCTTTTCCTGACTTAGCGATAGGAATGACAACAGCTCCCCTCCATGCACTGCGGAAAGTATGCTCCTTCCACACCCTACTGTAAAGAGTTAGAAGGGCATTCAGTGACTTACAGGGTAGATGCTTCAGCATGTCGTAGCTCACGCCGTCAAGACCCGGACAAGATTTGTGTGTCTGGAACAAAGCTCTCTTTAACTCAAGCATAGTAAATTCCCTATTGTAGGGTTCAGAGTTGGAGGAATTGAAAGCAATGGGATTTTTTTCGGAGCGCTGCTTAATAGAAAGAAATGCGGGAGAATAATTTCTGCTGGAAGAAACGGCAGAAAACGTCTCACCAATAGCATTTGCAATTTCCTCTACGGAGCTAATCACTCGTCCATCTTTTTCCAAAAAGGCAAGTGAGTGGTCTTTATATATTCCACATCCTTTTTTAACTCTCTCCCAAACTCGTTTACTTGGTGTAGACTATGTTATTGTTGACACATATGAAATCCAGGTCAGCTCTCCTCCATGCACTGGGGAAAGTATGCTCCTTCCACACCCTATTGTAAAGAGTGAGAAGGACGTTCAGTGACTTATAGGATATATGCTTCAGCATAGCGTAGCTCACGCCGTCAAGACCCGGACAAGATTTGTGTGTCTGGAACAAAGCTCTCTTTAACTCAAGCATAGTAAAATCCCTATTGTAGGGTTCAGAGTTGGAGGAATTGAAAGCAATGGGATTTTTTTTCGGAGCGCTGCTTAATAGAAACAAATGCAGGAGAATAATTTCTGCTGGAAGAAACGGCAGAAAACGTATCACCAATAGTATTTGCAATTTCTTCTACGGAGCTAATCACTCGGCCATCTTTTTCCAAAAAGGAAAGTGAGTGGTCTTTATATATTCCACATGCTTTTTTAACTCTCTCCCAAACACGTTTACTTGGTGTAGAGGATGTTATTGTTGACACATATGAAATCCAGGAATCCCTCTGGTTCTGCCGTCTTACTTTTCTCGCATTTGCTTTGGCTCTTTTGAATGCTAAATAGTTTCGCAAAGTAGGGTATCTGCGAAAGATTCCCCAAGCTTTTCTCTGTTTTTGAAGTGTTTCCTGACAGTCACGGTTCCACCAAGGTTTGGAATATTTTACCAATTTACCCGATGTTCTGGGGATACAAAGCACAAGCGTGGAATGTTCTTGTAGGCTCGTGGAAGTATGTGTCCTGCCTGGAATTGAGGAGACAAAGGCTGTGATCTTCGATCAGCTGCTCAATTTGTCTTCCTCGTGAATTGGTGTCTTCACTTCCCCAGAGCGGACTGTGCCCATTAAAATCTCCTATAAGAAGGAAAGGTTCAGGCAGTTGCTTTACAAGCTCATTCAAACGCTCTTGATCAATGCGCTCATTTGGAGGCAAATAAACTGAAACTACACAAAATATGACATTGAAATTTATTTGCACAGCGACAACTTGGAAGGATGTCGTCAGAGAAAGTGCATTTGATACATAGTCCAGTGAGGTGAGGAGGCCTACACCTCAACTGGCACGCTCACTTGCAATATTATCTCTTCTGACGAAGGAAAACCTCCGAAGTTTTGCTGGCTGTTCCGTTTTCAGGTTAGTCTCCTGTAGATCGAAACATACAGGATGATGAGTAGCGATGATATCTTTTATATCTGTCAAATTCCGGTAGAAGGCGTGACTGTTCCAAGAGACGAGGGTGGCCATTATGTTTGATGTTTGCTCTTTCTGTGTTCTTTCTTAGTTTTTCGGGGAAGCAGATGCTTGGGAGTTTCCAGCCCTTCCTCTACTTCCATACTATCCGAATCCAGAGAATCAGTTATCATGCCGTCGTGTGAGCTATTACTAAGGCTCCTATTTTTATTATATGTTTTCTGAGCGGTATTTTTTGGTTTACTTTGTACTTGTATTTCATTTTTTGAACGGAGTGCGTCGGTTTTTCGTTTTTCTGCCTGCTTGTAGTCTCCTGAGATTTATTTGGGTAGGCTTGGGTACTGATTGAAGTTTGTGTTCCAAAGATCTTGTTGACTTAACAGCGTTAGCAAAGGAAATGTTTGGTCGGATCTGTGTGCTTTGAACTAGCCTTCTGGCTTCGGCATATGATATGTTTTTGTTGAATTTTGTTGTTTGTATTTCCTTTTCTAATTTCCATTTGGGGCAGGAACGAGAAAACGCTGGATGTTCGCCTTTGCAGTTTATACACAGTGAGGCAGAAGTACATGTGTCACTATCGTGGCCAACCATAGCACAACTTGCACAGGTGAGTTTGCCTCGGCAGGAGATCTTAGAGTGACCAAAGCGCTGGCACTGGAAACATCGCATCGGGTTTGGAATATACGGGCGTACAGGGCAATTGAGGTATCCAGCCTTAATATTCTTAGGCAGATCCGGCGATTTGAAGATCAGGATCACATGTTTTGTGTTTATCAACTGACCTTCCTTACGCATCTTGATCCGCCTTGCAGCACAGACGTTTTGGTTGGCTAGCTCGGAAACGAACTCTTCTTCGGAAACAGACAGAAAGTCGACTTCGTGATTACGCCTCTAGAATAGTTAAGTGCTTTGTGTGCTGATACAGTTACATCAATTTGCCCGAGCTTGGTTAATTTAAGGAGGGAGGCAGACTGTATAGCTGAAGTTGTGCCAATTAGCAAATCTCCAGACCGAAGACGCTTTATGTTTCTGGCTCACGTATGGATAAATGAATACATTTGTTTATTAGAAATGGAGACATCTTTTGCATTTCGCCAGAAGGACTTGAGACCAAAAGGAAACGTGGGCAATTATTAGGACTATACACATCTGTTTCAGTACGTAATTTTTTAACGGTTGGCGTGTCAGGAGCATTGGCATTTGAAAGGACAGGACTAGATTCTGGGTGACTTATAACATATATTTTGTGAGATGCCATATTGAAGAGATTAAAGATTCCGGTCCGACCGCCCCACCCACCACGGAGCCCAACAAGGGAACACAGCTTCCTGTGTTAGGGCTAGCCAGACCTATACGCAAAGTGAAGCCTAACAGTCGGCTTTCCCGAAAGCAGGAACTCCTGAGAGCTTATCCCCCAAGCCACTGACACAAGGACTAGTGACCAGCCAATTGACACCCGTGAGGACGACAAGGTGCCACCCGTTTAGCTGAAGCAGAGGCCAAAGCAGTGTGTTGGGGACAGTACCTCGCCCCTCAACTACCAGGACCCTCCTTTCCAGCGACACGGGTCTTCACGCACGGCAAGCACGTGGGCAGTTTTCTCGCCACTTCAGAACCAGAGACAAGGGCTGTTCCAGTCTGTCATGGCAAGCCCCAAACTCCGAAGAGGAAAACCACAAGGGAGAAAGGAAAGAAGAAAGCTTCAGCTCAGAGGACAGGAGACGGAAAAGAGGATAGATCACTGGGGCTCCAGGATCGTGACACCCGTCTCATCAACAAGATGATCCCCTGAAAGGCTAGGGTACCTCGGGATTGCCACACCCGTACTCACAAAAGTGAGCCCCTGAGGGGTGTGTAAAGTGAAATATGATAACATTGTATTTTATAGAATCTGAGCAAACAGGAGTTGGGATCATTAAACATGTACATCTTTATTGCATATATATATTTTTAAAATCTATTATTATAACTATTTCAGGATAGTAAACTCTTAAAAAAATTAAATGTGCATTAAGTTGTGTTAAGAGTTTCAAATATACCAATAAGTATGTTTATTTTGGTACTTTGCATTACTTAATCCAGATATCTCTGGAAATTGCAATGTAACACTGTCACTCCATGCTTTGCCACTATTACTCAATTCAGATTATTGTCCATAATATGTTATGAAAGTACTCAGCAGTGAGAAAAGATAGATATCATGTTATCAGAGAACTGTACACCAGAAATGTCTGATAAAAGTTTAGTAATACTCTTCTTAATATCATAATATATTTTATATTTCTTCAGAAGCCTGTCACATCATAACTGAAATATTTATTAGTGGCTGAAATGTTTAATCTCACCATCATGCGCTTAAGCTTAGAAAGCCGGCTTAACAATTCATTTACACTGTATGAATTCAATATGGCTACGGTAATTTAGGCATCAATGAAAGTGCATAACAAAAGGAAGGAAAATATATAACTCTCAAAGAACATAAACAAGGGTTATGCAAGGTCTTAACTAAGGCATATCTGAACATCGCCGGGAAATACAGAAAAATATATCAAAACGCAAGTGCAAATAAAATTATATTTTATTCCAGTTTGCACTATTTCTAAAAGAACGCTTTTCCGTACACCACGATCATACACAAACAGCAAAGGCGATGAAGGAAAAGTCGCCAAGCACAAGATTCTGCAACCTGTTTCCTGTTTTAACCAATCGGAGCAAACCGTAGAATAAAATGTTTGTAGGCTTTGTGAATATGAAATTCTAAAGATATGCTCAATTTAAAATAATTGTGTGACATTGCTCTTGAACTCGATTTTATGGTTTAAGTGCGAAGAGCATGATATTTAATAAATGAAGGTAATACACAAAATAATAAAAAAAACGCCCCTTTGGATGTGAATTAAAATCTGAGCTTTTTGATATCAATAAGTGACGGAGTATAATGAACCTAAGAACCTTTCAGATTTTTTTTTTTTTTTTTAAATTTTGTCTCATCTTTTTTCCCTGACCTTAGTTTCATTTTTGCCCGTCGGGGCAGAAAGACTTAGCGAATGCAAAACGAGACATCTCTGTTGGTGTCTATCTGCTTGTTCATATCGAAAAGCTAATAGAGAGGACACTTGTTATGAATTTGGTTCGGAAAAAAAAAAAATTAATAAGGGCTTTACTAGAGTAAGAAACTATCATTTAGCTTTAACATTATATTGATATAAACGTCTGTCGAAGAATACGCACATAAGTGTAATGTTTATTCAACAACATCGGTATAAGGCGATTAAGGCTTTAACATATATTTTTTGGGGATTGTATATCTAAGCTCAGAAAATTTGTAATTACAAATTATGTGTCTTCTCACATGATTAAGTCAGTATGAAAATAAAGTTACGAATGATAGTTCTGTCTCTTATGTCTTTAAAAGGTAGCTATACGTAAGAAATTCTATTACATCAGTATGTGTTACATGACAAGATAATTGTGCAAGAGGAAAATTAAGACATGTGCACTTCTAGCGAGAGAAACTTGTAACTCTTCCATGAACAAAGGCCGAAAAGTGAACATTCTGAAGAGAAAGGAAATTTAAGATCATTAGTATGTGCTAGGTTTCATTTCTTTATGTGCAATATGCAGGTTTGTTTATATTAAAGATCAATCTTTGTTGAAAATAATTAGTCTTGTGCATTTTGCTATATGTTCTGCATGAGTGCATGTTATAACATCTCTAGCTCATTTATTTACAAAATAATGATTCATAGAATAACATTTTTACATATATAGTAAAAGTATAACGATAAGCAATGGAATCTGTAGAAAAACGTCATGCATATGATGTATGTGGGAAGTTATTGGCAGCTGAAGTCATAAATGCTTGTGCAGAAGAGAAGCCAAATGCAAATGATTCATCTCTCCTGGCAGATGAAGGTGACTTAAATGAACACATGCATGCTTCTACAGAAGAAAAACCTCATGTGAATGATTTATGTGCCATGTCACCAGCAGATAAAAGTGAGTTAAATGAATGCTTAAATACCAGTACAGAAGAAAAATCACAAGCAAATGATGCATGTGTCAAGTCACCAGCAGATGAAAGTGAGTTAAGTAAACACATAAATGCTGGTATGGAAGAAAAACCACAAATGGTAGGTACATGTAACCAGAAATTTTCAAATCAAAGTAATACACAGATGCTTAAACATGCTAGTAAGAAACCACATTCATGTGATATATGTTTTATGTCATACCCATGCAAAAGTAAATTAAAAATACATATGCTTACTCATACAGGTGAGAAACCATATAAGTGTAATGTATGCTGCAAATCATTTGCTGTGGTATATGACTTAAGACTACACACACGCACTCATACTGGAGAGAAACCACATGCATGTAATGTGTGTTGGAAGTCATTTGCACGCAAAGGCGACTTAGGACGACATATAGCTATTCACACGACTGAAAAACGGCATGAATGTTTTATGTGCAAGAAATCATTTCCACACAAGATTAACCTAACAAAACACATGCTCGTTCATACAAGGGAGAAACCTCCAATATGTCCTATATGTAGCAAGCCATATGTTAATAAGCGTGGGCTGAAGATACACATGCGTAGCCACACAGGTGAGCGACCACATAATTGTGATATGTGTCACAAGTCCTTTGCATATAGATGTGATTTTATGAGACATATGCGTGTTCACACAGGTGAGCTACCATATCAGTGCGATGTATGCAACAAGTTATTTTCACACCAAAGTAACTTAAGTGCACACATGCGTATCCACACTGGAGAGAAACCACATGCATGTGAAGTATGTCGCAAATTATTTACTCGTAAGGGTGACCTCCAGAAACACATACGTACGCACACAGGAGAGAAGGAACATCAGTGCGAAGTATGTTTGAAATTCTTTGCATATAAGGATGGCTTAACAAAACACATGCGGATCCATACAGATGAAAAATTACATGAGTGTGATGTGTGTGGTAGGTCATTTTTAGAGAAAAGTGCTTTAATGAAACATATGCATCTTCATACAGGTGAGAAGCCTTATACATGTGATAAGTGTGATAGGTCCTTTATTCATCAGTCTAGCTTTAGAAAACATCTGCGTAAACATACAGCTGAATGATCTTTTGTAAAGCATGAAGTGCAAGAGGAACTTTCTAGTGGAAGTAGCAACTGAACTTAATCAACAGAGTTAGTTAATTTTAAACATTCACTCACATGTATTTAATTACCAGTGTGCAAATTTTTATACTTTTCTATTAAAGCCATACTGTGTGTTTTGGGGGTCATTGCTGTTGCATTTTGAGTTACACTCACGTTTGTGAAAATTGCAACACCAAGAAGGAATCGTCATAATTGAATGCAATTTAATACACAGTTGAGTGGTAGTGGTACAAATAAATGATTAAATGTTCAAAGCAAACAAACAAGAACAAGAGATCAGAATCAGTATTTTGTGTGGCCACCACGCGCCGCAATAAGTGCGGCTACACGACGTGGCATGGAGTCAAACAAAGTTTGAATGTCTGACTGAGGAAGAGCATTCCATATCGTTTGTACGCGTACCCAAAGTTCGTCTGCAGACGCAACAGGACGAGGATCACGAGCAAGACGCCGACCAATGACATCCCACACATGTTCAATTGGCGACATATCCGGGGAACACGCAGGCCAAGGAAGAAGCTGTACCTGCTGCGCTGCAAAGAAGGATTTAACAATCCGAGCAGTATGAGGGCGGGCATTGTCCTGTTGAAATACAGCGCCTGGCAAGCTTTGAAGGAAGGGAACAGCTTCGGGCTGTAGAACTTCACGGATATACCGGTTGCTGTTCAGATTGCCCACAATTCGTAGCAATTGAGATCGTCTATGATATGCTATGGCGCCCCAGACCATAACTCCGGGTGTTCGTCCACTGTGGCGTTCGATAATGCACTCCGGAAGGTGGCGTTCACCGGCATAGCGTCTGACACGAATGCGGCCATCATGGTACCACAAATTAAAGCGGGATTCGTCAGAAAACACGACATGCTGCCAATCAGCACGCCAGTCTCTATGCTGATTGGCCCATTGTAGCCGCAGGCGGCGATGGTCGTGCGTTAGGGGGATCCTGTATAAAGGAGTCCGTGCGCGCAGTCCACACTGCAGCAGACGTCTACGAATTGATGAAGCACACAATGAAACACCTGTAGCTATTGACCACAGTGCTGCCAATTGTCTAGAGGAAGCTGTACGGTCCGTCCGCGCCATGCGGACCAGGTGTCTATCATCGCGAGCTGACGTCACATTTCGGGGTCCACTCCCGGATTTCCGAGTTGTCCGACACTCGTCCGTCCACTGCTTCCAAACGCGCATCACTGTGCTGCTGTTACGCTGCACACGAGAGGCTACTGCACGATACGACAATCCAGCTTCACGAAGGCCGATGATTCTCCCTCGTTCAAACTCTGTAAGTTGTTCAAATCTCGCTCTCTTTCGTCGACGAGGCATAAGTACAGATTGAGTTAACGTTTACCACTAGCAGATAACCATACACGCCTCGCTACAGCCGTCTATTTATTCGGATCCATCAGCCGTTCAGAGGGCGCTGCTCAGCATACGCATGCGCTACGGATTTGCAATTCTAATCATTTGCATATCATGCGCTACTTTGCATTTCCTGAAAATTTCAGCTCACTC
This sequence comes from Stegodyphus mimosarum, assembly GCA_000611955.2. Taxonomy (NCBI): domain Eukaryota; kingdom Metazoa; phylum Arthropoda; class Arachnida; order Araneae; family Eresidae; genus Stegodyphus; species Stegodyphus mimosarum. The sequence continues at coordinate 14,649 of KK121580.1, read as the reverse complement.
GCGTAAGTCCTTCATGGTGTTGCAATTTTCACAAACGTGAGTGTATTTCTTTAACCACACTTTGGTTCAATACTAGACTTTTTGCCAAGTTTTTTAATATTTTTTCAAGTTTTCTTACCAAATGCCCAAGGAACTTTAAGATAGTAATTATGATAAGATTCATAAACATTTTCTGAGTAAATCTGATAAGTCATAACGCACATGTATGTCAAATTAAAATAATTACGGGATAAATGTTGTACTAAATAAGAATAATATAAGGCTGAATAATAAGCATAAAATTAAAAGTTGTATATAACATAGCAAAGAGCATTAAATTTTTAGAATGCATGTGATGCCACGTGAATTAAATAAGGTTGTGAACGACTGAGTGTGATACCTAGCGTTGTGATCAGAGCCGATCCTAGCAGGCAGCAAGATAATGCACTACACGTGGGTGGCCAAATTTAAAGTGATTATCATTCACATTATATTTCTGTAAAACGGAGCAGCCAATTTTAATTTGCATGTTGGCCAACAGTCTAAGATTGGTACTTGTCATGATCATTAAAATTATAAGAATAATTTGCTTTGACCTTGTCCAAGTGTCGGCAACCTTTCTGGATTAACAACCATTTTTTTCTCAATGTGGTAAATTATTTTCTTTAAAGAGCAAAATATAAGTATATACATTGGTAAGGTTAGAAAAAATAATATAACAATAATAACTCCTCTGAAACCAAAACATTTTATTTTACGTAGTAATAAAACATTTAATTCAACAGATAAATATTGTTATAACTAATTGAAATAAACCTAATTTCAGTACATTATATAATTTAAAATACAAATTAAATGTTAAAAATAATAGAAATGTAATTATGTAATATTAATGCGATTTTCGGGATTGAGTGAGTATAGGGACAAAAGTGTTCCAACTTTGGTGATTATTTGGGAGTATTTAACTTCATGCAACTTTCAAGGCTTTCATCATTAAACATACTTCTTAATTTGTTTTTAATAATGGTCATATCTAAAAATAATTATTCACAGTAGTAGGTAGACTTGAAAATTGCCAAGATACGAAATGTGTATATTTTCACTTGATCATATAAATTAGGAAGACAGTTCCTGTTTCAAATATAATATCCATCCACTGCTGTCTGGCAGCCAGTTTTCGTTTCTCTCTAGCTAACTTTTCTAATTCTGACTGCAAATTTATTAAGTTTTCTGTCAATAGATCTTAGTTTTTTTAATAAATCTTCATCTATTTCGGATATGCACCTCACTACTAGTGTAACATGTGCTACATCTTTTGCATCACTACTCATCACATGTAATAGAAAATGCAGACAATACTTTCAAGGCTTCAGTTTGTTGACTTGTTATATTTTTCGCCATCTGGAGAGTTCTCGCGTGAATGGTGTCTGCTGACAATGGAGTATGATTAATTTTCTTTATTATGTCATTCTTATTTTTTAAAATCTTTGAAAAGGTGGTCAGCTATATTTAAAAAACGATTTTTAACATCTGTAAAGTGTTTTCCATACTTGGATGTATCCTCAGCAAGAGCAAAACTGATTGTGGTAAAATTAGTAGAAAAGATTGTCTAAGCACCAAAAAAAAAAAAAAAAAAGTTTTATTGAAAAATGACATTATTTGACTTTTTGATAATTTTTTGTTGCAGATTAAGCATGGTGGAAGATTCAGAGTGTTTTGTATAAATGTGTTGGTTTCCATCCAATCAGTTTTAAATTCACTGGTGTTCTTGAATTTTATGCTTCTTTTTTGCCTTTCCGTGGTAAAAAAAAAATGTAACTGTCTCGAGTGTGACTGAAAAAAAGACATTATTAGTCATTCGCCTAACAGTACTCTGCTTGGAGCTAATTGTGTTACAACAGTCGACAGTACATCACTAAATTTATCTTTGTTGTTTCTGGTATTTATAGCTGCAGTCATATACAAAAGTTTAATTTATGATTCCTGCAGTAATGACTGGTCAAATATAGTGGTCAATCACCAAAGTGTCACTTTCGTCAAAGCAAAGTCATCAGTTCCGAGTGTTGTATTGGTGAGAGTGAGAAGCAAGGCTACCTTAGGTTTATGTGGATGCGATCTGCTGCACATTTTGATGTGCGTGCGGGATTATTAAAATTTGTTTGGAAATGGCAATATTGCAGCTAATTTTCCAATGCTATTAAATTATTCAAAAGCAACGAGTATAGTTTACACGAGCCACAAGTTGCCGATACCTGATCAATTCCAAATCTGAGTTAGTGAAATCAATTGTAATAATGATAGAAAATTAATAATAAAAACTGTGGTTAAAGGAAAAGTGTGTCTGCATAAGCACTAATTATACAGACAATTATTGCCCGGAAAGAAGGCAAATCAAATTCACAATATTTTGTGCCAAGGAAACGTGAAAACAAAAAAACAAAGTGCCTAGTGTTATGATTTTAATGGTAAAGAAGTTAAATTTTATGTGCCCCCAAAGGTCTGCTTATATAGTGTCTGCTTTAACAAGGCAGTACCAATAAAGATAGCCTAAAAATATTTCTTGTAATTTCCTGTTAATGATACAACGGCTATCACCGAACATAAACATTAAAACGAAACGTAACCCGAAATAATAATGGCAACTTTGAAGATACATTCAGGAAGTGTTGCTGATTGAAAACATAATTGAATATGAATATTTAAATATATATATGTATATATATATATACTTATATATTCCATCAAACCATTTACAGTCTTTTCGTCTCTTGTCATGATCTTCGGGCACAGCATCTGCTGATTAATGCATGTCAGTGTCATCTTGTATTATTTAAAGAAAGACTTTCACTGTTCTGTTTTCCTGATAGACTGTTCCTCATTTGATAATTTTTTAATTATAAAATTTTTCTTGATCTCTTCATCAAAATCTCATTCAAAAGATATGATTGGATCAAAATATAATCAACTACAGTATTTGGTGTTGTTCACAGTGAAATGTTACTATCATTGATGCACTTGGGCAGGTTTTGGATGGTGCCTTGTTTTAACAAAATGCCAGTTTATCATTTAGCATAAAATTATGTAATGCATGTGTTAATGTCAAAGTATGAAATTGCGGCATTCTGTAAAATACCAAAGTATTTTATAAATAGTATTCAAAATATTTATACCATAGTATTTTATAGTATACAAAGTATTTATATTAATTTTATAGAATTCATTGCACTTTTAGGCAAAGTATGAAATATGGAGATTATTATATACTTTACCTAGTCATTGTGTAGAATGATAAATGTTCTTTAGTCAAAGTATGAGAAAAAGATCATGATAAGGCTATTATTTAAAAGATGTTCATACATTAAAAATACAAATATTGTTTCAAAAAATAATGAAATAGTGTCATTAAAAAATTTTTATTCAAAATGCATAAAGAAAAATAAAAGTTGTACAAAACAAAATTTATGCCTTTCTTATTAATGAAAACAAAATTTTCATATAGAAAATAATAAATTAAAATCAACTTATTGTTTGCAAGGTTTGAATTGCAAAGTTTATTGGTAGGTTTGAATGACACTTTTAATTCATTTCATTACTTTTGTTCACACAAAGATATTTCATATTTTGGCATTTTGTTTAACACATACACTTGATGAATCCCTGGCCACTTCCATTGGACTGAGCAATTGCAACTGAGTAGAGAAGAATTTTCTGATCAGGAATTTATTCAATCCTAAGCAAGTTCTTTGAACATAAAATGAACTGTGATCTTGTATATAGTTGTTATAAAATTCTTCTAGAAGTTCTAAGTCAGTAGAAATTATCCTCTGTTACACTCTCTACAACTATCAATATATTGCAAGGATTATTATATACTTTTCCTTTGCACTGTATATAATATTGGAGGTATATTTCATACCTTGCCAGTTTGTCATTTGGCATTCTGTTGAATGCCTAAGCAATGCGTGGATTGAGTGCATACGTGTATTGCAACCACCTTAGTAGAAGTTACCAAATTCTGGCATCCGTGCACTTAACAGTTGCACAGATAACCATATCCACTGTAAGCTGCAATCTGAAAATTCACCAAATTACCTTTTTCTTCTGTTAAAAATTATCAATCTGTACCAATGTGGTTGTGCTAATACGTAAGTACAGAAAAAAGTGTGACCAGTATCTTCTTCAAATGTGTTTTCATTTACAAATGTACATAAATGATATAGTGGAACCACAAGTACAAAGTGGATTTTTTAAATTCTAAGATGCATCATTATGACATTATAAACATTTTTAGTAGTGTTCTAAATTTTTTGACATGTTAGACTATATTACACTATCATCTGTATACCATGTATATTATCGTATCATCACCTGCTCTTCTTGGCAAGTATTATAACTAATAAGTTCCCTAATTTATAACTTCTTCTATCCTTTACCTTCCAGAGTTTCATTTGCATAAAATATCTGTAATTTATCCTTCAGATTTACTCAATATCATTTCCTTATTAAACTGAAAAAGCTAAAAACATTTAAGTCTTTATTTCATTATTAATAAGCAATTTTTAATTTATTGGTAATGTCCTCCTGAATTTTGTTTACTTTTTATTTTATTTTATTTATTTATTTTACACTGAATTAGGATTATTAACACATAAATAACTTAAATATACTCATATTTAAATATAATTTAAATAAATTGTGAAAAATAAAACTTTTAATGTTTTAAATGTCACTTTAAATAAGGAAATTAATGTCAGTATAAAAGAAAAGCTAGTAGATAGAAAGGGATAAATGATATGAAAATTTTTCAAGCATGGGATACTTATGTGTTAGCACAATCATTTTAGTTAAAATTGTCAAATTTTCAGAATGTACCAAAGTCTGGAAACATGCACATAACAATTCTTCATTCAACAATGAAGTTGCTATTTTTGTAGGTATTCTGTTTTTTGCATTTTGAATTCCAACAGTTTTGATTGACAAATTATGTTTGTATATATATGTTATATTTCTGAAGCATAGAAGAGGAATCAGCTTGCAGTCATTGTGGCTTATGCTGAAGGCTTACAGATGAAGATAGCAAAACATGAACTTGAAGAATTTCTAGTCTTTATTTCCGCACATATAAAATCATCTCACTAAATATTTATCAATCATAATGAAAACTGATACATTTCTATGATTCAATCATAATGAAACATGATAAATTTCTATGTAAAATGCTTTTTGACCAGAAATGATGCAGCCATTTTACGGAAATAAAACGAGGAGATATTAGCAATAAAGAAGCTAGCAGAATAATGATGTAATTAGCTTGCGAGAGGTATTCATATCAGAGTAGGTGTTAACTGCGCACCAAAATATCCGTCCTTGGTCATGGCGACTGCAAGCGGATTCCTATTCCATGCTCCGGAAACATTACATATACATACATATGTAAGCTTAAGCTCAGTTTTAAAACATGACAAAGCTTGACTGCAATGGAAGAAACTGCACTAATATTTCTATAAGAATACATGATTTTGCTGCAGAATCACTTCAGGAAACAATTGCTTTAAATTTATTCTTCAAGTGATTTCCATGAAATGTTGACTAATGAAGAAAAAACAAAAATGGTGAGGTTTATTGTTTGATTTTAAAATAAATATTTCTTTACAATATAAAATGTGAATAATAAATAATTATTTGTAATTTTAATCACCAGACTTTTTTTTTTTTTTTCTGTAAAATATTGTTAAATGTGTCAAAATGGCTGTGCTGATATATAAGTATCCGCAATAATTCTTAAAGAATGGGAAAATTTGGAAATTTATAAAATTCCTGCAAAATATTCATTAAATGGTCATTTTCTGCTTATCTTTTGACAAGAAAAATAATTTTGAGAAAAATCATTAAATCCAAATTTTATTGTATTTGTATTTTGAAGTTATTTATACATGCCGGGCCATTTATAGTAAAAGCCATCTATGTAATGTGCATAAAGTTTTTTTGCAAACTTTATTTTGAAATTTTGTGTTTTGTGTAATTTTTTTAAAATAATCTTCATAATTTCTGCATGTCATATATTTAATTTAAATGAAATAAAATTTTCTTGCAGCATTCTGTCATTTTAATAAAAATCTGAATTTATCCTGCTTTTATAAACACTTTAAAAATATATATTTTGAAGGGAGGTGTTAATGGAACACCACTTTACACCACTCATAAACAGTGGTAAGAAATTTAATTTTAATTAGATGGCAGCAACTGTAATGTTACGTAAGACTTTGTGGAAAGAATGACTGTTTTATTAAATCTACCATAAGTACAAACAGTAAATAGATTTTACTTGATTAATTTCAGATTGGCTTAAAATTGCCAATTTCTTTAACATTGTCAAAAAATGAGTTTTTTCATATTATCGTCACCACATTAATTTGACGAAATTGGAATCCAGATGGTAGTAGCCAGGGCTGCATTATACAGAAATCAATCCATATACAGTAGGTCACTCGCCCAAAAAAAGTATTAAACTCAAAATTGCATCACGAAAATGTTAAAAACACTTCAGAATTACAGCACTAAAATCTTTACAACACCAAAAAATTAAGACATAAAAATTTCACAATTAAAATCTTCGAAACCCTCAGTGATTAGATATGAAACAACTGCATGCTCAGGACATAAGATCCTTGGCCATCCAATACAGCTGGAGAACATCACACTATGCTATAACTTAGGGTCAAGGTCCAGACAGACAAGCAAGTGCTGCATATTCATAGTGTCTGTTTTAAAAATAAGGCATTGGCTATCAGTCAGTATAACTTTTCTGCTAAGATGTTCGAATAAGCAGTTGTGGATACACAGTCCAAAATTAGCTACAGGCTGTCTACTTGGCCTGCGACTGAACTCTTTCCAATCATTCTGATATTCTCCCAGAGTTTACCATTTGATTTAATTAATAGTTCTCTGTTGTAAGCTAACATAAGATTATCTTGAATACTTCTTCTAAGAGAATGCAAAAGAATGGAACTGTGTTCAATAAATAACTTTGTCCCCCTCTTTGCCAAGAGATCTGTTTTTCAGTATCATCAATATCTATGTGGGATGGTATCCATTGAAATTCTACTGTTTTACCATTCCTATTTTTTTCCCTGATATTTCATTTTGCTTTTGACACAAGAGGAGGCTCAGAGTGGTGTTAAATTGTATTTGTGATTAATTTGCATGTGTTCATATCTGGCAGCGGCCAAATCATCTGCTTAAGAAACTGAAAATGTAGGAGAGAAAATGCTTAGACTGATGTTTATTCTTCTCACTTATTCGCAACAGCATCATCACACAGCTATTCATGATGCAATATCAACAGGCTACCATGTTTGGTGACTATTAACAAAAAAAGTACCAAATGTGCATATGTCTTGTTATCAATGCATAAATCTTTCATCTGTAAATAATAATACTGCTGCCTGTTGTATTATATGAATACAGTATATGTTGCTAAATAGGTAACGTTTGTGTTTTTAGCAAAGTTCCTGTTTGACAGTAAGCTACTTGTAGGTAAGTTTGTGGAAAAGTAAAATTTTTATATGGTTTTCAGTTCCGCAGTATACTACTGCCTCTATTTAATTTCATAGTTAGTTTACAAATTTCTTGCAGAAGTGACTGATCTGGATACAGAGTGACAGTTATAGTTTAGAAAATAGATTTAATTGTTTTTGTTAAAGTTGTGGATGGGTGGGAGGTTTGGAAGTTAGATTGTCATATAAAAAGGCAAATAGTAGACACAGATCAACATTATTGTAACTGGACTGCGGACAACAGTCTTCTTTTAAAAAGACTGAATTTTTCTCATGAAATCTTATGATAAAATTTGCAAAAACATCAGAATTTGTCATGGATGGTTAGGTTAGGTTATTCAGTTATGGCAAAGCACACGAGGGCTATCTGCCTAAGAGGGTAAAGCACACGAGGGCTATCTGCCTAAAGGGAAGGATGCCTTTGTGGAGGACTTTCTAAGGGAAACTGGCTCATATACACGTTACACATGGGGAAAACGCTCATGCAGCCAGCCCGTTCGCGGAATTCGAACCTCGGACCGAACTACCAGTGTTCAGCGTCTTTACCGCTCGGCCGCTGGTGTGCCTGTCATGGATGGAATTATGATGAAAGTTTGATAAGGTTCTTCTTGAAAAGATTTTTTTTTTTTTTTTTAAGATTCAAGAATTATATATGTGTGTTAGAAATGATTAGTACTAATAGGATGGAACTCTTCTTAAACCTCCAGTGTTTGCAAGATTAAGCAATTTTTCTTCCTCCGTGCATGCGATATCTGTCAGTCATAAATGAGAGCTGTATTCTTTTGCACTCACTGCAGTGCATTTTTTAATATTTTACTATTTTTATTTCATTTTAGCCATATTTGCTGTGACTTTAATATGTGACCATCACTGAAAAAATAAAATTATTATTAATTCATGTGAATTATTTTTAGCTTTTAATATGTTAATGCCACCTCTGATATTAATGATCATCACTGGTGGTTAATCCAGTTTTATTTGAGTTACCGACAACTTGCCATTAAATTGTAATGCAACCTATGGGCCTAGTTATAAAATGTTAGGGAAGGGGGGAAAGAAATCAATGCAGCTTTGATTGCAGTTAGTGGCATTGATATCATTTGATAATTTCCTGTTGCTACTTTATTTGGAGTAACTGTTACTTTTTTATTTTCTAAAGTAAATTGATAAATTTTAAAACATGTTTTATTGTCATAATATAATAAATAAATAAAACTTTATTTACCATAAATAAATTCACACAGGAACAGGAAATTTTTATGTGAAAATGAAAAGAAATATAAAAAATTTTTGTTGCTGTATAATAAAGAATGGAATTTCTCAAAATATCCTACACTAGTCATGGTTTATCACCATAGTTTGGGCATTTATAAGTTGTTTACTGCCTTCTCCGTCCTTCTTTTGCACAAAGACAGCATATTTCTCTTTTGATCCTTTGAATGTTGTCTTTGTCTCGAATTATTTCATTTATAAGAGGAATACATTGTTTTGGGTCCGAAAATATAACAATTGATTCATATAAAGCCTTTGGATATCTCATGTACTGGAAAAAGACTCAGTTACCACAATTACAGAATATTGTGAAATTGTGTAGATGCTATGCTAATGAAAAGGGAAAAAAAAAAAAAAAACCTTCTTGTCAAAACATCTAATGCGTTAAAAGAATTTACTGAGTGAAAGAAATAGGTTCCAAAAAGAGCCATTAAGTACACTGCACAAAAAACAAAAAAGGGGGGCAGTTCTATATCTTCCGTTCTACTGGGCCGATTGACGAAATTCAAATTGCATTTTCCATATCTCGAAAGGGCGACTTAGGATATAAATAGTTTTGTTCTAATATAGGTATTTTAACACAAAATGGGACATTTTTTGAAAGAATATACCAATTTTTTTCCCATATTTCGATTCTACGACTCAAATTATGAATAAATATCAAATTTTGTAAAATTTGGTGCGAAATTTACGGAGAAATTCAAAAATTTAACTTAGCAAATTTTTTTTCAGATTGTGCCATGAATAATTCACTTGGCGAACTTCTTAATATATGGCAACCTATTTTCCTTTCCCTTCCATTGCGCGGCATCGGAAATAAAGTCACATCGTTCCTACCTTTTTACATTGAGGATAAGTGGCGGAAAAAAATCAAGATAGTTCCTACTTTCAAACAATTTTAGCAAAGTGCGTAAACCACATTTTAGATATTATCGGTTTCAACAAATATGCCAAATTTCAAAACACGCCATATATAAATATCACGTATATCTTCGGAAATTTTGAATAAAAGGCTCTAATTTTTGCAGATATGCTTAGAAATACACGTACTTTAAGATGATTGTAAAAATTTTATAGGTTATAATTCAAAATGTTTTTCGAAAAATCTATAAAAATTATTTAAAAATACAAATTTTAAAAATAAATTATAAAAATTGGGTGAATTTTATTTGAAATGAATCTAAATTTCGAACTGTATAGGAAGGAATCAAAAAAGTTTCATAAAAAAGAGATATTAATAAATACTTACCAAATTGAATTAATATTGAGGAGCTAAAATTTTGAAAATTAATTTTTTAAAAACTACTCATGCGGTTTTTACAGAAGTTAAGATTTTGTTATAAATTTGAGTCGTTGGATCAAAATATGGAAAAAATTGTCATGTCATTTCAGAAAAAGTCCGATTTTGTGTCAAAATACCTATATTAGAACAAAGCTATATATAAATCTAATATGTTCCTAAGTCGTACTTTCGAGACATGGAAAACGCAATTTGAATT
>KK121579.1:525680-555111 GCA_000611955.2 Stegodyphus mimosarum | reverse complement strand
CAGTTATTTCTGAAAGTGTGAGTGAAATGCTTGAGGTCTTTACTTTCGGTAGCCACACTTCTGAGCACCTATTGTAATAAATTAAATCATTAAAATTTTGTTTCTTTTGAGTTCATCAGTACATTTCTAGGTATTTTAGAATCTTTCTGTGTATGACGACAAAGCTTGTCGTTTAAATTTACAGAAACTTTCAGTGTTAATTATATTTGTAGGTTTAGGCTTATTGCTACATCATCTGGCTAGTGATGAGCATTGCCCATAATAGCTAATCGTCAGTGTAAAAACGAGTTAACCAAAATTTGAAAATGTTACTTTGCTGATATAAGTTCCCATTGCCTTCAAAGCATAGTATCAGTCATTTTAAGGAAGAACATTGTTTATGATGAAAAAGATTGTGGCGACTTATCGTGAAGAAATTCTATGCTGACTTTAGCATGTAAACTTTTATGTTATGTATTAAAACACTTCAATGCACCTTATATTTCAATTTTAATAAAATCGCTTCCCGTTCAGTTTCTGATCTTCAGCAGTTCGCAATTTTTTTTAACAGTTATTTGTTTGAATCGTAGATAGAGAACCTCCGTAACGCAGTATTTTGGTATTGTCTCTTATATCATTTCCTGGAGAGTTGCTATAAAAATGGTAATTGAAGCACTCCTAAGGTGCGCGCTCCCTGAGGAAGTGCTCACTACAGTGCTGGCATGGAACCCACGCTGACTCTTCTTCCTGTCTATCGTAATTGAGTTGTTACAATATCACCTTTAAAAAAAAAATCGTCATTTACGCTCTACTCTGAATCTTTTGGTCTTGTGAAATGTTCAAACGTCGAGGCTTCTGTAATTCAGTTCCGTTTCATGTTTGTTCTTGCTGTCGAAGCATTAATTTTTTATTATTATTATTATTATTGAAGTATCGAAATTATATTTTTTAATCCCCTCCCACTCTGACGGTAATTAGCGACTTTGTACCTTAAAGTAAGAAATCATGGTGTTGCGTTGTAAAAGAATCAGTTTTAATTAGTTTTCCTTTTTTTTTTCAATTTTTAATATGCAGAATGACCTTAAATCATCACTGTAGTTTCAAAAAATCCTTTCTTGAGATATATATGTGAGTTCATATTCAGCTTATGCCATGCACTTTCATTTAAACACTACAGAATCATGAGTTTCTACTAAGAAAAACATGCCAGGTTTCCTTAACAGACTTTTTTGATACGCATCTGATATGAGGCCATTAGTGTAATATACGACATCAAGCAGTTTCGCGTCATGCTTGTCCTATATTTTTAAGCTTTGTTTATTAGCTGATCCACAGGGTCAATTTTGAGATGGTAATCAACACAATGAGATAAAAATATATTTATTTTATAAAATAATAGGATATACAGCATTATTTATTGCAACACTGTCATTCCTTTTGTTAATATCCCCCAAACTGCGTATGTTTTGTAAGTTATGCTTAAATCTTACAAATGAATTAATTGAATTCGTTTTCTGTTTTTAATTCTAAAATTGCGTCGAGTCTCAGATATTTGATTTTTTTCCTCCAAAAACTCAAGGCATACACTGCGCAGCTCTATTTCATTTTACGGAAAAAATAATAAGTGGATTAAAGCTTAAAGTATTGTTGCGTGCTTACGGGTTCGTAATAGATTGAATGCAAACAGGCCCGATTATAGGTTGTCAAAATTTATTATATCAAGCAAACACTTCTAAAAAAAAAAAAAAATCATACAACCCTTTATAGTATTCAGAAGTACAATCAGTAATTGCATTTAAAACTACCAAGAACGTTAAACACACCGCAATGCAAAGCGCATTTAAAGAGCGAAGCGCACTTGGAGATATCTCAGTATTCCTAGCTTACGCTGAATGAAACAGCTAACAGCAACTCAAAGCAGATGCTCTCTCTGGTCTTATGTAGTTTTCACCCGGCCGCCGAGATATTTCTAGTACTTTCTGCTTCTCGAACTAACTGGAGGCATATGAGGGCCGAATTACGGTTGCAGTTACATAGAGCTCAATTGCAGCAATTCAGTTACAATATCCATTACAGTTATACAGGGACGGGACTAAAATGTCGCCAAATAGTCGCCAGATCAGGCGACTTTGGACGATTCTCGCCAAATTAACGAAAAAGCCGTTTACTCAGTTAAATAGACTTGCCCGTGTATTCTTACTTTTCCGGCATAGCATCTTCTCTTTAGATTTTCATGATACATTATACAGAAAAATACAACAATTTCATATATAATTCCAATAAAATCATCTATCGATATACAAAATTCGTAACAATATGTATGTTTAATATGAAACTAGTTACCTCAATATATTTCAGAAAATGAGCTTTTGACGAATTTTTGAAATTGTCGTGGTAATTAAATGTTTACGTTATAAAATCATAATGACTTTTGTTATATTCCTGCTTTCTTTCTCATGAAAGTATGATTTCGGTTAAATGTTTTTATACTTTCTTTTGTTAATAATGTGTATGTGAACTCTTTGTCATCCCATATGTTCAATTATAATTAGCTCGATTAGCTATTTAGCATCACATATTTTACATAATTAGCTCTCTGATATCGTATACTGCAGGTTCTGGATTTAATTCCTAATGTTCGCAGATGATCAGAAATCAATTTAGATAATCCAGTTAGAGTCACGTGAGAAGAGAAACAGGATGGAAAGTAATAGTCTAATCGAATGCAGTTCTCGAGAACATGATTTAACCTCTATATCACCTTGATTATAAAGAAACAGTGACTAGCCTACGCTGACTATAAAGAAAAGAAATAGTAAATATCATCCGCTACGTGCTGATCAGCAGAGTCGTACACTTCTTGAGCTTGAGATTTTATTTCCCAGTAATCTCGATCACAGAATTTCACAACACGATTTGTTTGTGTCACGTACTGAACTCGGAATCGTGCCCCGTGCCCAGAGGTATTCTTATCTCGATCGCAAATAAACGCCACGAGGATTATCGCGGTCAGAGATTGTGAAGAGATGCTCTACCCAGGCGGGGGTCGCGGGTCAAGCGTGCATCAATGCGTAGGCGCGTCGTTCATCTTCTATATCCTTGTCGCGTGGCACGCACGCTCCTCCACTTTTCGAGGGGCCACTCCTCGCCCTCGCAGGGTCAACTCGTGGCACTCACCCACGCACGCGCGCTTCCAACACTTAACCGCGTAAGAAGGGGTTTGGTGGTCCTCAAGTGATCTATGGCCGTCCTTGGACGTATTTAATGTCAACGGGCTCAGCAGGTGAAGATTAATCCGAACGTTACCTGCCTTTGGAGAATTCCGATGTTGGTGGGTTCATGTGGGGATACCTCAGGTATGCCAAGAGGCAAAGAATTCGTGAGGCAAATAACATTAATATAATTAATGGCCCAGAAAAATGCGGATACAACATCAGTACAGATTGCAATTGATTCTGCATTCTTATGTAATTATCTGAACGCATGCACTTTATATCTCTCAATCTCTCTCTCTCTCTTTTTTTTTTAACGTAAAGAAACTTAGAGATTGAAAAAACTGTGTATAATAAACCTCTGCTTATAATCACTTCTCGAAGATGATCACCTCTGAAAGTGGTGTATTTCTGAGAACATAAGTAAACTTCGAAATATGCCTAAACCTAGAATAGCTTCTCCCTCCAGGACTTAGAAGAAAAGGGCTAGCTGATAGAGCTTTTTTTCCCTTGAAAGAAGAAGTGATGACGTAGTCATGTTTACACTGAGCGCAGAGATGAAATTCATAGCATAGAAATTAGCATTTTAAATTTTAAGAAGCAGCGTTTAAAATGTGTAAGAAAGAAAGATAGAAAGGGAGAGACAGTGTTACTGCTGTATGCATTTGCATTGAACATTAAAAAAATTAATAATACTTACTCAATTTTAAAATAATAGATAAAATTCTCTACTCTTAACATAAAGTTCCGCTCTTTTTTTTTAAAAAAAGAACTTGCCGGTTTATTTATTTTTAATGCGCGTTTCTAACCGCATTTATTAATGGCGCGTTTCTATTTAACCCTGACTTCTCTCTGGATCTGTAAATGAGATCTATCCTCTTAATTTTCTCATTCACTCAAGGCTGTCATATGAAGATTTTTGTCCTTTCAAAGAGATATCGATAAGCATATAGGTACTGGCACCTTCTTGACGAGACACCGTTATGAAGCCGTATCGCAGCGAAGTCTTTTCGTTTGGAGCCGAACTGTGCCGAACAATCACATGCGTTTAGCGGTCGTTAACATCTTTACTTTGTCCCACCAGTCGGCGAGACCTTAAAGACTGCTGAATGCTGGTAGTTCAACACGAGTTCAAAACCAGGCAAACGGACCTGCTGGAGGGTGGATTTTCGTGGTTTTCCCCATGTATAATCTGAGCCGGTTTCCCTTAGAAAATCCTGCACGAACGTATCATTACCCTTAGTTAGATAGCCCTTGCGGGCTTTGCCGTATTCAAACAACCCAATCTAATACATTTGTTTTTTTTTTTTTTTTTTTATATTTTTTTTTTTTTTTTTTTTTTTTTTTTTTTTTAACTTCTAGGTCAGTGGTTCTCAACATGTTTTTTCTCTTGCACCCCTTTAACCGTTGCTAAAAGATCATTCATTCCCCCCTCCTTTCCAAAACTCGAAAAATACGTATGCATTTATTTAGATTTAGATTATTTTTAACGAACTTTACATATTAACAGCAGATGCATTGAAAATTTCGATAAATACCTGAACTTGAATTAAAATATTTTTTTATATTCATAAACTAAGACTAAATACTTAAGAGGTGAATGAAAGGCTGACAGCATTTCCCGAATGAAACAAAAAAATTCTTTCCCAGAGGGAAAAAAAATTCCCCTCCTGATTGAGAACCCCTCTGCTAGGCAAAATACTATAATGCATATTTTTATATCAGTTAGAATTGTTGCTGCACGTAGATCATTGAAACCGTTTCTGATTAATTTTGTGAGAATTGAGTATATGATTAGAATTAATATTTTAAGAATACAAAGCCTGTATCCATTTTTCCCGAACGAGTTTTTTTACTTTGATTTTTTATAGTTCAATTGTGAATGATTGTAATACACGCCAATATTTACACGGCAGGCCGTGAATAATATCTGCGCGCACTTTAATATGCTTGACTTCATCGAAATGCATTCACTGCTAATCATTCTCGTAAAAGATGAATAGTAATTTTTTTGTCTTCTGTTTAACTTCATATTTTTATTCCTATATGTAAGCTTACATATATCTATATGTTATCTACATCAGTAAAAGAATGCTATTGAATTCTTTCAAGTTTCTAATTTTAAGCCATCACGTGCATCTAAAATGCTAGTATCGTCCAAAACAATTTATCCTCCCCCCGAAAT
Source organism: Stegodyphus mimosarum (assembly GCA_000611955.2). Taxonomy (NCBI): domain Eukaryota; kingdom Metazoa; phylum Arthropoda; class Arachnida; order Araneae; family Eresidae; genus Stegodyphus; species Stegodyphus mimosarum. Next base: position 549,735 of record KK121579.1, on the reverse strand, counting down.
GGAAAGAAGGAATAAAGAAAAAGCAAGTAACAGAAAAATAGCATTGAAACATTTTCTAGTGGTAATTGCCACCTACCGACTTGCGTTCTTGGAACAAAATAAAATTGGAAAGAGGGTTGGAAAACGTTTCGTCTTACGTCACAGGACCATTAGATACATATAAAAACAATGCATTCCAGAGATATTTCCCGAGGCCAGTTCTACAGGAAGTTTGAAAAAAAAGAAGTAGCTACCCTGTAACTAAAAAACAATTGCTATTTAAACCCCGTGTTGTGCTGAAAGTGATTTTCTCCCCTATGTTCCCGGCAGAGTGGAGACATTTCTCTGTATGTTGACACACTTCGGATCGAGGACCTTTGTCTCTATCGCTTTAAAAAGTTCTGATATTAAAGGGCAAAGAACTATACGAGGCTATTGTAGTTGTGAAACCACGGTTATTAATCATTAAATTCAGTAATGGCATGATGAAGAGAGCTTATCTTATTAATGAAATACTACCCTGAATGTTAATAATGAGCTCCAGATAACGAAGTAAAAATTATTTTTAATATTAGTGCAAATAAATGCATCATATAGAAAGAGGAAGATTCATTCAGCCATATGACCCTCACATGTCCATCATGTTTACCTCATAACGTTGTATTTCATTTTGGTCGAAGGAAAAGAGTTGGGGTTCGAAACTGGTTTTCCATGCCTTTGACAGAAACCGAGTGAAAGTTGCATCATTTCCGAGATTGCTCTGGAGAAAAGTTTCGAAAAGTTTTTTGGAAGTATAAATTAAGGGGTGAATCAGTACAAATAATATTTTTGCCCTCCGAAATTTGAAAATAGAAACAGAAATCTGCGGATTTTTTATTCCAAGGGGAAGATAATGAAGACTTTTTCATTTTCTTCTGTTTAATATGCTGTATGTGTTCGCTTATCCTGAATTTTAAAGATCTACGGATTTGTCTTAGATACGCAAAACTGTGTTCACGAAGAATTTCATAAATACTTTCTGAATGAAAGTCCAGTATTCGAGCTTCTTACGACTGAAAACTTGATTTTATTGACAAGTTTAAAGGAAACCAGAGTATCATACTGTTTGAAACATTTAAAAAGTAAAGCCTTAGTAAAGGTAAATCTAGATTCATGGTTTTAATTTGAAAAAAAAAATGATGATGGGCTCTCTGTTTTATTTCAAACAACCGTTAGTGTTTAATGCGAAGAAAACTAACAGAAGTGTGATGATATTCTAGAACAGATAAAAGAAACGAAAGATTTTACACACAGGTATATTTTATTTATTAAATTTATTCATTCAAAATGATCCTATGTGAAATTGGTCGATGATATGAAGGTAGCTGTCTGTTTTATTTTAAAGAACCGTTAGTATTTAATGCGTAAGACTACTAACAGAAGTGTGGTGATATTATAGAACATATTGCAATTATATTCCTAGTAAATGTTAAATCTATAAATGAATTGCCAAGCGTATAATTACTTGGCAACCGCATTAAGATTAAAATAATGTTTTATAAAATCAAATGCGTTTTTATTTCGTGTAAAATACAGCAAACACCATCCGAACACACTATCTACCAGACAATCTTTGCCAAAAAATTTATTCTTCGATCTTGCCACTCACACGCCGTCGCGCATGCGCATGGAGCTTCACCAAAATTTCGCTGTTTTTGACTCGTTACTATGCCTATACCCTTTGTGCAGTTTTTTTTTTTTTAAATTATTTTTGTTAATTGCTCTTTCTTCTGTCGAATAATGTATTTAGATTGATTGTAACATTAGTAATTTCGAAGATATAAGCATTCGCGCGCACGCCAAATACCGTCTTAATTTTTGCTTTGCCATCCATTATGGAGAAACGAAATCTACGTTAAAACGAATCTAGTAAAATAAAACTTAGTGTGTGATAATTCTGAATTTTGATCTTACGACAGCTTTTGGTAAAAATGTATGAAGCGTGAATTTGTATACGGAACTTTTTTGTGGAAAGCAAAGCTGCTTTTTATACCCTGCTAAAGATTTTTTTTTCCCTGGAGGGGGGGGGAAGTCATTTCTGTAATTTGGATTTGCAAAACTGACCATCATTTTCATTAATGCGAAACTGTCAATTTTTGGAATCATGTAAAACTGAAATTCGTTAGTTGTAAATGTAGGAATTTTAGCATTTCTACAAATGAAAATTTGAATGTAATGCTTCTATTTTTGTTTTTTTTAAGTACCTTTCAGAGTAAATCACTGATCTTTGTCTTTAAGATTAATAGCGATTAAGATTGTTAATTTGTTATGTGTTGTGGTAGTAAAGGAAAGACTGGTGTAAAAACTCTATTAAATTTTCTTCTGGCAACGTACTGCCCTACTAGTGGCTGATTATGGAAGTTCCACTTGGATTCAATTCCATGCGAACGGGCTGCCTCCATGGTTGGTTTTTATGGGTTTTCCTATGTGTAACGTGAATAAGAGTTAGTTTCCCTTAGAAAGCGCATCACGAAGGCATCCTTCCCCTTAGGCAGAAACCATGGATCTTTGCCATATCTGGTTAACGTAACTTATCTATCATCGTACTTCTGTTTGGAATGAGGAGAATAGTAAAATAAGCTTTTAAATCACTCTTCGAAGCATCGCTTTACAAATCCTCTGAATTATTTTTAAAAATAAAAATAAAAATAAAAAAAATCTGAAATGTTTCAGATTTTAAATTACGTCCAAAGGGACGTTTATTTAACATTTTGTGTGTTACCTTTATTTGTTAAATACCATGTTCTTCGCACTTAAACCATAAAATTCAGTTCAACAGCAATATCGCAAAATAATTTTAAATTGAGCATATCTTTAGAAATTTCGGTACACGCTCTCACGCGCTGGAGATAAAAATGTTTTTCTGTACAACGTTGGTATTGCTGGCTTTCAAATCTTTGAGTTTGTTAATGAAAAATTCGTTAAAGTTTTAGAGAATATTGTTACGAATTTCACATTTATTTGGCTATTTATTTAGAACTGTAATTAAAATTCCTTTTTATTTTCCCGTGCAACGCACGCAGACGATTTTTGAAGAGAAAGCTACGTCAAAGAAAAACATGCATACATTTATGCAGATTTTTCATTTTTTAAACTTTAATGCAGAGCGATAACATTTAGTGGCAGCAATTTGAAAAGTGAATCGGGCATTCAGAGTGAATCAACGCAAAATCGCAAAACGAAAGTAATAGTCCTTCGGGACTAAATCCCTTTGGATTAAAAATTAAATAAACGGGTTAATTGCTGGATCTTCTACGGTTATCTACTATTGCCGTCACTGTGTCACCATGGCAAAATTCGAATTAGTAATTATTTTATAAACCACCTCTTTGCGAATTAGGAATCCTCAGAATTCATTCCTGTCAGTAATTCGTAATTCAAATTAACTTATAAAAACGAGGCATTCATGAAATTTCAAATTACCCCGAAGAAGTTCTGACCATCTGAAGTTCTTTCTGAAGTGATCTTGCTGGTGTTTGAAACATAGAACAGATAAAAATCTATTCTGTACCGACATTTCGTTCTGTCATTAAGCATAGGAACTGATTAAGATGAATGTAACAAATGTTACCCAGCATTTCATAATTAAACAGATGGTGAATATAGGGGATGGAGCAAAGCGATCTGCAACTGGCAAATTTTATTATCACGCCGTAACACCCTTCTGTAATAACTGATGAATGATTTGGTCTACTATCTTGAGTTTTTGAAGTTAATCTGATGATGTTTCAGAAAACGCATGGAGTTAAATTAGATAAATTTGAAGATAATATAAGTTTGCATATAAGGTTATGAAAGATTAAACCTTTTCAGATATGATGCTAATTGCTTCCCCCTCCCCATGTTTCAGATGTAAATAGAAAACTACTAGTCAAGTATTAAAATGTAGAACTTTTTTCAGGCATCGTGCTGTTGGAGAATAAAAATCGGTTACTGGTTTTATATAGTAGATGAAATTCTCAGCTGAAAATTTTCAGTTTTTATCTTAAAAGTATGTTCTAAAGTTCTGTATGTTATATCTTAAAAGTATGTTCTAAAGTTCTGTATGTTATATCTTAAAAGTATGTTCTAAAGTTCTGTATGTTATATCTTAAAAGTATGTTCTAAAGTTCTGTATGTTATATCTTAAAAGTATGTGTATTTTCAACGAGGACTAGCAGAATTTCTTTTTCTTTGCATCTTCAGTGAAGTTTTATTCCTTCACATCGGACGCATAAACGTGTAAAATCTAGCAAGGTCAGCTGAAGTTTAGTAATTCTAATGCATAATAATAAATTTTAGAGCTAGGACATTCAAATAAACATTTTAGCTCAAAATGTTTAAAATATATGTTTAAACGTTAATTAAAAAAGAACGCGATTGTTGTAATTTCTGGGGATCCGAATTTCCAATATCACTTTGAAAAAGGAGGAGAATTCAGTCTTCTATGTTTAGTATTAATTTAACTCTTTTGAAATAATCCTTTCCCCCTCTACATTTGCTTTGATTTAAAAGGATCTGGGGGGGAGCAGTATAAAAAGTTTATAATTGTTTCTCAGATGTATATGTAATTTTTTAAACTATGTTTTTGAATTTTTTTTCTAGTAAATGTTTATATGATATATCAGTTAGATTTATAAATAAATTGAATTATGATTAAATTCAATATTTCTGCTTTTTATTTTCCAGACACCAACGCTTCTTTTGACCAAATGGCTTCTAAAACAAAAATTTGAAATTTTACTTAAATAAAAAAATTTTAATATTAAATGAAAGCTTTTTCTGTTTTCTTCTTATTCTTTTATGTAATTCGTGTTATTTTCTTTACCTTCTTTAGTTTTAAATTTGCTGGAAAATAGTACAAATTTCCGTTGCGGATTAGTAATATACATGAGATATTTATTTATTCATTGAATTTTGCTTCTGATCATTTCAAACAGATTCTTATTTTCAAATATCTGCAGAACAGGCATCACTGCAGCGTTTGTTAGATTCTTAAACTATCTTGAGGTTTTTCTTCATGTGTTTTTCTAATATCACTAAAGTTTGCAAAAAAATATGTCAGTGCAAATTAGAGAAAAGACAGTAAATGTTGAAACTTAAATTACAACTGAACTTTATTCTGTGTTTAGAAACTTTATGGTTTTCTTTTCCAAGCTCTTCTCATACAAAATATCACATTCTGTAAAAATTGTGTGCCGTGTTTGCGTTTCTGATACCAACAAAGTACTTCCACTCGTTCATTTCACTTTTGCGTTTATACGTTTGAGAATTTTCCTCATTAGTTTTTAAATATGTTATTTAATGCACACATTTAAATATTGCACAGTTCTTTAGTTTCCTGACATCGAAAAAATTCTAAATGACTGTACGGTGGCGCCCTAACTAAAAGGTGGTGGGCAATAATTCGTCACCACCAGGATTTGGCGATTGAGTCACCTTATCCCCAGTCGCTGTTTAAAAGGGGAATATATAAGGTGTTTTCTTCCTTCTTTCCTTATGCCTTCGTGGTGTAATAGGAAGCACGTCCAATGCGAAATCGGCAGGCACGGAGTTCGAATCCCGGCTTGGGCACTGCTCATTTTTCATGTCTCCTGCTTCAAAATAATCTAAGGCCTCTACAATTCTGTTTCGTTTCCATTATAAACAGCGCATATAAACACAATCCATATATCTGTAATGTTGTTTATATTTTAAATTTTCATTTCATGAGATGCGATGATTGATGTCCTTTTTCCCTTAGCTTCTTTTGTGAATTTGTCAGAGCACTGTTATACGTGTTACGTATGTACTTTTGGCTGTGGGCCAGCGCTAGTTTTCGAACTCAATTGAAACGGCTGAAATGTGTGTAAACGCTACTTTGTTTTCTTAGTAAACACCGCATTGCAACCCATTGCTCAAGAAATTTATCCTATGTCGAAATCTTTCTTTAGCACTGTATTAAAAAAAATACCTAACTGAAATGTATTTTCGGATTGCAGAAAATTGGTTTGGGGACACCGTTTGCGGCCCGCGGGCTGCGAGTTTGAAACCACTGGTTTACAACATAGTAGTAATAAGCTATCATATGAGTGAACCGTACATTACTTACAGTGTCCTAGAACTGGAAAATATGAGCAATAAAAACGTGTTTATTAAAAAATAAGTCTCCTTTTCAGCTGTGTTTTTTCTTCTAAAATTTGGATGGATTTTAATCTTGTATTTTGTTAAATAAAACTGCAAAATACAGGAGGAGTTTAATTATCAAGCAACGAGGAGAAGTTTATCTATCCTTATTCTTTTTAAATATTAAATATAAATTATACTGGTAATTACCATATGCATAAACTGCCTAGCTAACTTTAACTGTAATAGCCTCGCCTCAGTGAGCGATTTAAGTCTGCATTGTCTATGCTGATTACTGTATGCCTAGAAACAAGTAGGTAACAATGTACACTGCGCAAGAAAAGGGGGAGAGGGACAGTTCTATACTTCCCGCTCTTACTGGGGCGATTGACGATATTCAAATTGCGTTTTTCATGTCTCGAAAGCACGACTTAGGATATAGTATATTAGATTCATATATAGCATTATTCTAACATAGGTATTTCGACACAAAATCGGACTTTTTCTGAAATAACATGCCAATTGTTTTTTTCGTATTTCGAATCTACGACTCAAATTATGGCAAATGCCAAGTTTTGTAAAAATCGCACGAGTAGTTGTTAAAAAATTTGCTCTCAAAATTTTAGCTCCTCAGTGTTAATTGAATTTGATATATATTTACTAATATCTCTTTTTTTCTTAAACTTACTTGATTCCTTCTTCCATAATTTGAAATTTAGCTTAATCCGGATATAATTCGCACATTTTTTATGATTTATTTTGAAAATTTGTATTTTTAAATATTGTTTATACATTTTTCGGAAACATTTTTGTATTATCTATAAAACTTTTAACGTCCTCTTAAAGTAGGTGTATTTCTAGACACATCTGCAAAAAATTAGAGTTTTTTATTCAAAATTGTCTATGATATATATGAAATTACATTTCGGTGCGTTTAGAATTTTTTTTTTTTTTTGGAGCGATAATAACGTCAAATGTGATTTGCGCACTTTGTTAAAATTATTTTAAAGTATGAACGAGGATTTTTTTTCCACTCTTGTGCAGTGCAAAAAAGGAAAGGAAAATTAGGTTGCTATAAATTAAGAAGCTTGCCAAGTAAATTATTCTTGGCGCGAACTAAAAAAAATGTACCAAGATAAATTTTTGAATTCCTCCGTAAATTTCGCACCAAATTTTACAAAATTTAATATTTAGGCATAATTTGAGTCGTAGAATCGAAATGTGGAAAAGAATTGGTATGTCATTTCAGAAAAAGTCCGATTTTGTGTCAAAATACCTATATTAAAATAATGCTATATATAAATCTGATCTAATATATATCCTAAGTCGCGCTTTCGAGAAAAGAAAAACGCAATTTGAATTTCGTCAATCGGTCCAGTAGAACGGCAAGTGTAGAACTGTCCCTCCCTCTTTTTTTTTTCCCCCGCAATGTACCTCTAACTTTTTCTGAAGAGTGGAATTTGTCCTCCGACCAGCTAACGGTATTGCTATTTTAAAGAAATTTTAAAAGAAAAGAAAAATAATTTAGAATTACTGCCAGACTGATAATAAATATATACGTAAATTTTTATTTGTTAAAATTTATCCGAAAAACCTCAGAAGGGGTTGAAATATAAGATAAACTGATATTCAAGAGGTTGTTATTTTCGAATAATTTTGATAATAATGTAAGCTGTGTAATCCTCGCGAAACATAAGTCTTTATCAGAGATCTTATCACTTGTGAGATCCTTGGATTATGCTAGAGATTGGGAACTTCGTTAGAATCACATGCTTTCTTGCAGACTTTTTGTAAATTTGAAAGCAATGTTTTTTCGCGAGTAACGAATTCTGAAATAATTAAATTCTTTAGTTTTTCTCATTTGCGTTTGTTTTTCACTTGTATTCTCTATATAGTAAGAGCTTCAACTGGTATTTTTGCAGAATCTATTGCATGCATTCTATTAATGTTACCTTTTCATTCCTTAACAGGTAGTGGACGTAGATCCCTTCTGGGTCCCGAGGACTGCTGAAGAATACGCTCACTTTGGTGAAAAGGCTGATGTTGATAACAGGGCCAGAAAGTATATGAATGACGTCCGCAGGAGGAAAGGACTTCCCGTAGACGAGAAAATTGTTGAACATGCGGAAAAACAAAGAACTTTAACGAAGAACAAATAATTAATTCTTAGAAATTCACTTATTGGCCATTGGATTTTAAATTTCCGACGACTGGAGTATCTTCATTTCTGGGGAAAAGGTCAATAGTTAATGAATGGTTGCTTTTATAAGAAATTTCTGTAATACTTTGAAATTAAATTAAATTAAATTATATTTAAATTTCTGTATGTTTGTTTACTTTGCAGGCATTTTAACTAATAACTATTTATAGTTTCATTCAGAATTCCAAGCTATAATGTTATCTTGTCTCCACATTTAACGTGGCTGGTTTGCATTTTAAATGCTGTACCCATGTCCGTACTGCACTTCAATAAAAGTAACTCAATATTCGTATTGTTGCGTGCGTACGGTTTCGTTATGGATTGAATGCATAAGTCGTTAAAAAGTTAACAAAAATTTATTCTTTCTACAAGAAATAAATCAAAATGCTGAAATATTTCATCAGAGATATTCGCACAATGTCACAATATCTCAAACATTTACCAAAACTCAATTCAAAACAGATAAACTAATTCTATCTCACAGCGAAATCGCTAAACAGCTACAACTACAACAACAACTGAGATGAGGTGTTTCAATTCGGCTTTTATAAGCTTTTTAATTATCAGTAGAACAATCTCGATTTTTCTAGATTTTTCTGGATGGCAACAGTAATTACGAGATATTTATTTATTAAACATTAAATGCACGCGCTCTTTTATATTTATTTTCTCTTTTTTTTCGACGTAGCTTTCTCTTCAAAAATCGTCTGCGTTGCACGGGAAATATAAAGCAATTTTAATTACAATTCTAAATAAATAGCCAAATAAATATGAAATCCGTAACTGTATTTTATCTAACAATATATTTTCGGTTGTGATAAAATTAAAAAGGCGTTAAATTGGGCTTCTTACCGTATTATATCTGTAAATATCTCTAGCAATCTAGGTATGAAATTTACAATTTTTTCGTCTTGAGCATTTATTCGATATTCGTAAGTTTTTGCTTAGCGGAAGTATATTTATGTGTGATAAAATATGAAAGATAGTAGGAGAAATTAAAAAGCTTAAAAAGAATGTTGGTTCTTTGCTAACTCTAATCAAGATAGAAGAAACGCCTATTGTCCTGAAATCGTGATGGAATCTCTATCATTCTACGCGGCTGGTATGAGCATGCGCGATGTGGAGCGGAATGATCGTTGATTAATAAAAGTTGATTAATATGAAGCTTTAATTCACTTTCCCCTGATGAGTTCTGAACTGGAGTTTCAGTAAAAGGAGATTAATTTTTATATTTTTTCTCTTTTGTATTTTTAGTTTTAGAGTTTGTACTACTATGATCCTTTTTATAATTTTCAATTGTTTAGATATTGTGTTAAATTTCTCATACAAGGACGCAATTATTAATATTGTTGAGGAACTGCCTTGCTTTGGCCCCAATTTACTTTTAACTTCAGATGCTTTTAAGTTTATTTTACTTCAATCCTGCAGCTGTAGCGCAGGACGGGTATAAAAAAACTTGTTTTAAATTTTTGCCTCTTATTAAGTTTCTTTATGTATGTATATATGTAATGATTCCAAATGTGTAGATGAAAATATTGGAACTTTTAACAGTTTTCGATATTGCGCAGATGGCTGAGAAGACCGTAGTAGTTTGAAGGTATGACTGAGCGCAAAAAGCATGATGACGCATTTAGCACAAATGAGCTTGAAGAATCACAATCTTTTTCAATCTCACTCTCTCTCTTTTTTTTTCTTACGTATATTAAAGCATTCAAATCATCCATTTGCAGACAAAGATATTTTTTAATTGTAGTAGAATACAATAAGTTCCATTTTAAAGTGCGACGTCATCTTAGGCAAATAAGCAGCAGCATGGAAAAGTAGCGTGTTGCCAGCAGGAAAGCGTAAGCGAAAGAGAACGAAGCAGTTCAAAGGAAGAAGGGGGGGAAGATGATAGTTTCATTTCAAGTTAGAGAAAGTTTTGCTTTACAATTATTTGATTGGGCAGCAAGAGGTCTGGATTAAAACGTTATGTAACATGGAAATATCTTGAAATTGGGGGAACAGATAAATTTAGGAGAGAGCACCAAATTTAGAATGATAATTTTGGGGCCGCCAATTATTTTTTAAAGCAGCTATCATATTTTGTTATATCTTATATGTATATATATATAAGTAAAGAACATGTAAAAGATTAAATTAGCAACTTAAATTTCCCTTCTCAATTCTAAAAATAGTAACTTCTCTTCTGCGCTGCGTCGTTTTAGATTAATCCATGTCATATGACTCTTACACAATTCTGGTGATGTAAATGGAACTAAAGCAGCCAATAGTAATTTTACAGAAGTATTAACTACTCAATTAAAATACATTGAGAACCAAAACTAACTTAGTCTGAATTAAGATTTCATGCTGAACATAACGCACTTGCTTTCAACACTTTGGCCTAGCTGCACTGCTGTCTGTCCGTTCCTTCTCTCTTACTGAAAATTAATCTAAAATGTAAGCTTTTCGATATAGGCACAATTAATATGCCAACTTGATTGTGGCCACAACAAGCTGAAATAAAAATGAAGATTTAATCTGCCTTTGCCTCCAATTTCCTATTCATTATGGATCAACACTTCTACGCCATCACATATCGGCTTTCGCCCTCCAATTTCCTATTCATTATGGATTGGCACTTCTACGTCAATCAAAACTCCTGCTGGTCATTACTACTGAGTTTGTTTTTATTAATTTATATATATAATAAAAAAAAATTAGGTGTACTGATGTAGGAACACCGAGCTGTAGAGACGTAGAAGTACTGATGGCGAAGTTCGTAGATAGCACAAAACGTATATCCATATTGAAGAGAAAGAATTTTAATTGCACAGAATGCTAATGACTAAGAAACTGGACAGTTTAGGGGGATTAAATTTCATTTTTATTTAAATTGACATTTGTGGCCACAATTCACTTAGCACTCTGATCATGCCTATTTCCAGGATGTTTACATTTTTGATACTGTAGCGACAGAAAGAGAGCCGAGCGAACTAGCATCTTTACTAGAAGAGAGCTGAAGCAGAAAGTGCGCAATTATCCAGTATGGAGGCTCACCAACGGAAGGTTTTGGTTTAGGTTAGAAAGGTTTCATTTCTCAAAATTTTGAGTTCAAATTCCGAATTAGCTACGTCATACGAGAAGAGTAAAGGTGAGAGAGGTCTTACTCCACAAACATCTTCAAAGGATCGGGACAGGAATTTCTTTCTTCCAATAAGACCTTAAAAGTCGTATTTATTAAACACTGTATTTAGTGTATTTTTTTCTCTAGCCGATAGTCTTAAGTTGTTTAGAAGTAGTTATTATGGAAAGTAAATAATCGAATAGCTTTAATGTGATCTAATTTGTACACCACGTGACTTCCTTGTACGGAATATTAAATTATATGCATTTTTTGGTGCATTTCATTTAAACTTACTTCCTCGAATTTCATTAGAGATATATTTCTCGTTCAAATAATTCAGTTCTCACTTGGCGACAAGACAAAAATACATAAAACCTCAAAATATCTTTATCAAAAGTTGAAAAAAAATATATATAAAAAATATAAAACATAAACAGTTAAAACAATTAAAAGAACAATTTTTACGATTAAATTTAGAGTTTCTACGCAAAAACAAGCGATTCGGCCAGCGGACAAGAAGGCAAATTTTTCGGTGCACAAAACTGAATGTTTACTTTTGGTCTCACTCGGCAAAAAGGCACTGGAGGCGTACAAACTGGCTTAATTTGTTATACGCTATGCTGAGTCAATATATGGGATAATTTAATAACTTAAATGATTTTTCCAGAAGCAATTAAACATGGTTATCGTTATTGTTGCGAAGCTTAGTTTCTCTAGATTGGCAACAAATCCACTGTTCTGCAAAGTTTCAAATGTAAACGAATATGGCTGCTACGGTAAAAAAAAAAAAAATTAAACGTAGCCGCACTTTAACAACTTTTAAATTGTTCATAATTATACAACTATTGCATTCAGGTTAACTAAAGACGTAAAAACCTTAACCGGAAGATAAGAACAACATAATTCAATCATTTTTAAAGCAAAAAAATTCACAATTTACCGACATATCTGATTAAAAAATATGAAGCTCACGGAGCCGAGTAACAGAGTGGGTATTTTTATGTGTGTATATATTTATATACTTTTTACGGCTGATTGCCATCAAAAAAGGAGGTGCACAACTACATGCTATAGCCAAAGAATTTGCTATAGCAACACTATATACAAAATTTCAAAGTTCTAAGGCTGCTCGTTTCTGAGTTATGCGAGATACAAACATGTGTACGTACAGACCCACGAAAAAATCTCTTCTGAATCCATTTTAAATCAGGTTTATAATTCGTTTGGGGAAAATGAGTCCTTTATTTTGTCCTGAGACTAGCAGCTCACGCAGAAAGCTTAAAAAGATGGTTGTATAAAGATACATAATGATTGAAGGATAACTGCTAAAACACTAAAAATAGATAATTACAAATTCTAAAAATGATATTTCACGATGCATGTTTATCTTGAGATTTCCCAGAATTCCAAACGCTGCTTCCTAAGCCCGCAGATGCTCTATTTTCGTACAAACTCGATTTTGCTTGATTCTGGTACAAAAGCTGCGAATTTTTAAATTTCGATTTTTTCTACTTTTAATGAGAAGCTTAACTTTATAGTAAAAATATGTATATCACATATATTTTATATAATTACATTTTTTCTACTCGCAGCTTTTAATTATTTCATTATAGATTCATACTTATAAATAAAAATTTAAATGGTTATAAACTGACGATCAGCGCTCTTGTCTGGATGACCTTTGCTCCAGCCGGCGCTGCCTTGAAGTGTTACCTTACATCGTAACAGTGATCCACTCTTTTGTGACTTAGATTTTTCCTTCTTACAATACAATCTCGGCATACATTTTTTCTTCTTACAAATGTCCGTGTTGGTATCCTTTTCCAAAAAGGACTGTTTCGTCAACATCTTCTATTTACTTAGGCAAATATTCTTTCCGTCTTCAATTATTTCTGCAGAAGTTCGTGAAATTGACTTGCAGCATTTGTATCTACACTTGTTGCTTCACCCGTGACATTGGTGCTGTGTAGATATGTAAGTTTCTTGAATTTTTCGAGTCATCCAGCGCTAACTTTAAATGCATTCTTTGTGTTCGTGATGCTGGAATCTTTATATTAATACCTGCTTGCTGTTTGATAATCAGATAATGGTATCCGCGTCTGTGTCAAATCTTTGATCCAATTAAGCAACAATTTCTTCATCTCTGAAATCTGGCCCAGCCTTTCTTTGGTAATGATTGCACCCTTAAGTGTTATCGCACCTGTCATGATTTCGACAATCTTCAGATTTAACCCTTTCCTATCGTATTCGTCGCGGAAATAGGTCGATTTAATGTATTTAGCTGTTCTTGATATAATTTTCTTGCCTTATTCATACATGCATATGAATTGTTTGAAACTTTTCAAAGCAGGGGCTTCCCAAACATTTTTGGCAGTAAATCCCTGCAAATTTGCTCAACTTTTTATTGACCTCATTGTATTTTAAATACATAATTATGATAAGACGAAAAAAATATTCTATGCATTTTACACTTTGTAAATATAAAATCTTTTTCAATTTCTTAGGAACCCAGATTTTAGGCGTGAAACGTTTTGAAGTCATCTACAAATCGAAATCATATTTGAGAACTACTTTTGTCTCTTCAGATAAACTAACGCTAGAGATATTACCTATAGGACCGGTGTTTCTAACGAAATTTTTTTTTAATCAGTAAACTCAGAAGATTGGGAAAGAATCTTTTAAAACTGGGGAGAGGGAGACTACTTGTTTTACGATTTTTAAAAGCAAACTGAATCTTTTGTTTTATTTGCTTAAATGAATATGGACGTTTTAAATGAAAGTTATTCTATTATTCAAATTTAATACTGGATAATAGTCGATTTGTGCCCCTTATAATAGACAAAAATAAGCCATTTTGCAATTTCAAAGATTTGTAGAAACTCATTCGAAAGTTTTTTACTGCATTCAACACAAATTAAATTGAATAATAATTTTCTGAAATTTTCATTAAAGTTAAAAAAAAGGAAAAAAAGAAAGAGAATGATCAAAGCATTTCTGCCGTTCAAGAAATAATTTTGAAATTTAAATGAAGTAACGCAGGTTTCAATATATAAACACCCGAGCAAAAGCGAGTCATCAAAATGCAGAATTTTTAAAAAAATAAATAAAAAGGCAATATGCAAAACGAGTAAAGTGAAACAGACAATCAAAAATAAAAAGAAAGTATAAATGGAAAATACACGAGAGAAAAAATAAATGAAGGAAATTGAAAGTCTAAAATGCAGCAAAATAAAAATAATGTATAATAAAAAATATAGTATTTAAAAAGAAATGCAGCAAATCAAAATCTGCCGAGCGTATTCACCGACAAGGGAAGTAATCCGAGTACAGGCAGAACACACGATGGATAATAACAAACTGATGAATTAATCCATCCAAAAAGGGAATAAGCAGGTGACATGAATTGTTCACAAAAGTAACCGCAAAAAAACAAAATGGAAAGAAATAGTCGAAACTTTTGTTGAAGAAGTCTGGGTCTAGGTACATTTGGAATAAAAAGGAAAGCTCTTGAAATCCGACTTCATATGTTTTTCAGTTACCACTTCTAACGCATAGGGGTGTTAAAGGGATAACTTTATGTGGCCGTCGGGAACCTGTTCTTTTACCTGTTCTTAGATTAAATTAATATTTTATTTTGTTCAAGAGCAGATACTTGAAAAATTAACATAAAACATAAATAATGCATTATAACTGCGAAATTTGTATTCTGTTATACATTACATTATTGAATAGTTTTGTAATGTCTAACCTTAAACAAAAACCCTGCTTACTCTGACTTAAGTTTGAACTACATTGGTAAATTAATACTCTGGCAGAGCATAAAGTAGCGTAGTTGTCTAATTTGTAGTTCTCAACGTGGAACATGGTAACTATTTTTGGGATACCTCTGGAAAATTTCAAAAGTCATTAGAGTTGCAGTTACTAAATGTGGTCAGCGGGATTTAGAAATATTAGCTGCTAGGAAGCAAAGAATGTTTATCCAGAACTAAATATATCTAAGGCTATCGCTTACATTTCCAATAAATAAAATTTCGGAAAACAATTCTTTTGGAGGAAAAAAAATTCTGATGTGTACACCACATGAGTTCATTGTACGGAATATTAAATTATGCGCATTTTTTCTTGCATTTCATTTAAACTTATTGGATTGAATTAAATCTACTTCGTCAATAGCAATAAATCCACTCTTTAAAATTCACTATATTTGTTTACCATAGCGACACTCTGGCTCTAGGTTCACTTAACAGCATTACATATCATTTCTTTTATAACTCAGAATGCACAAAAATTATATCATCTGAAGAATTATCTAATCGTTGCCACATGTTCTATTCAAATACTAAATAAATCTAAAACGATGTATAAAAGAAATTAAACCAAAAAACAAAAAAAGAAATAAATAAACAGTTTTTGAAAGCGGATTCAGTATTTCTCATTCAATTCATTCAATTCTCATTTCGCGACAAGGCAAAAATACATAAAAATTCAAAATGTCTGTATTAAAAATTACGAAGAAAATCTTAAACTCTAAATCCCAGAATGGATTAAAGAAGGCGTTATCTTTGTTGTTGCGAAGCTTAGTTTCTCTATATTGGTAACAAATCCACTATTCTGCTAAATTTGAAATGTAAACAAATATCGCTGCTGCAGTTACAAAAAAATTAAACTTAGCCGCACTTAAACAACTTTTAAATTGTTGATAGTTCTACAACTATTGCATTCAGGTTAACTAAAAGCGTAAAAACCTTAACCGGAAGATAAGAACAACATAATTCAATCAGTCTTTAACGTAAAAAATGCACAATTTACCAACATATAAGAATAAAATACTGAGCTCAATGAGGCGATTAACAGAATGGGTATACCTATATTTATATACTTTTGATGCGGCCGATTGCCACCAAATATGGACGTGCACAACTACATGCTATAGCAGTCCTATGTACGAAATTTCAACGTTCTGAGACTAATCGTTCTTTAGTTATGCGAAATACATACATACATACGTACGTACATACAGACACCATGAAAAAGTTTTTTCTGAACCCATTTTAAATCAGTTTTAGAATTCGTTTGGGGAAATAGAATCCTTTATTCTGGCCTTACGTACAGATGTCACGCAGACACATCGTTAAATTGCATTGGATAGCGGTCAAAATGGATATATTCCTTGAAATATGGTACCCGGAAATTTTCGTGATTACAATATTCCTTTAGTAAAAAGTACAATGAAGAAAAACGATTGTTTTTATTGTATTCAGGTTTGTATCGAAATACTTGCCCTGTAGCAGCAAAATCACTAGAACAAAAATACCACTGAGATGAGCAGCGCAATCGGATTACTCTTGCTGAAAACGATCCTCGAATTATTGATGCAAATGCTGACAAACCTGTTCTCTGGTAATGTAAAAGTGAAATTCGAAAATGGCGTATAGCAAATCGAGAACTAAAATCCTATAAATATCCGTGTCTAAAGAGTAAGTTTAGAAAGTCTTCCATGGGATTTAACTTTCTTGTTATCCGAAAAGAGAAACGGATTAAAGTATTACGGATTAGAAAATCGGTTTCATCAAGAATGTGTATGCGTTCCGACCACTTCAATCCTGATGATTGTAATTTGCTAAGTTATCATATTTCGTATTTTCTACTTATTATTAGTCCAAAGGGATTTAGTCCCGAAGGACTATTACTTTCGTTTGGGCGTTTTGCGTTGTTTCACAAAAAACGGCGTATCACTTTTCAATTTAGTCCTTATGTTTCTTTTTTCTTTTCTTTTTTTTTTTTACTTTTTTACGTAGCTTTCTCTTCAAAAATCGTCTGCGTTGCACGGGAAAATAAAAAGGAATTTTAATTACAATTATAAATAAATAGCCAAATAAATGTGAAATTCGTAACAATATTCTCTAAAACTTTAACGAATTTTTCATTAACAAACTAAAAGATTTCAAAGCCAGCAATACCAACGTTGTACAGAAAAACTTTTTATCTCCAGCGCGTGAGAGTGTGTACCGATATTTCTAAAGATATGCTCAATTTAAAATTAGTTTGCGATATTGCTCTTGAAATCAATTTTATGGTTTAAGTGCGAAGAACATGGTATTTAATAAATAAAGGTAACGCACAAAATGTTAAATAAACGCCTCTTTGGACGTAATTAAAATCTGAAACCTTTCAGATTTTTTTTTTCATTTTTTTAATATTCCAATTTATCAGTTATTAGTTTATAAACACTTTCATTCCAAGGTTATAAATTCAGTCTCTGGAGTGTGTAGGAGGTATTAATGTAAGTTTCAAAGGCCATATTGTATTATTAAGTTTTTATATTAGTTTCAAGAAAGATATAAAAGAGCGTCCTTCTGATATCATCTGAAGGGAATATGTTAGATACATTTTTAGGGAATATGTAACATAAAATATATGTAAATCAAAGTTATGATTTAAATTAGCAGTGGGCCTTAATCCCCCCCTTACTATTCTAAAAATCGTAACAATTTTCCTGGACTACGTCATTTCTAGAACAATCCATCTCGCATGGCTTGCGTAACGCTTATGTTGTAGCTAATTTTGAATTTAAACTCAAAATTTGAGAAATGAAACCTTTCTAACCTAAACCAAAACCTTCTCTTGGTGAGCCTCCATACTGCATAATTGCACACTTTCTGCTTCAGCTCTCTTCTCGTAAAGATGTTAATTCGTTCTGCTCTCTTCCATCGCTACAGTATCAAGCACTTAAATATTCTGGACATTGGAACGATTAGAGTGCCAAGTGAATTGTGGCCACAAATGTCAATTTAAATAAAAATGGAATTTCATCCGCCTCGATTGCCAAGTTCCTTAGCCATTATGAATTCAATTTTAGCATATGCGCAATCAGAATTCTTTCTCATCAATCTACGTTCTGTGCTATGTACGGATCTACGTTCTGTGCAATGTACGTGCTTTGCCATTAGTATTTCTGCGGCTCCCAGTCTCGTTGTTCCTATATCAGTACATCTAAATTCGCTTTTATTACATATATATTGTATATACACTCTTAGACAAAAAAAAAAAGACGCACCAAGAAGGAGTTATCCCAATGGAGCGAAAATCGGTAGAAGTGATGTACATGTACAGAAAAACAGATGATTACAGTTCGAGAAAAATTGCATGAATTATTGAAGTGATAAAGCTTCACAAAGTGAAAAAGTCAGTAACGCGTTTGTCCACCTCTGGCCCTTATGCAAGCAGTTATTCGGCTTGACATCGATTGATAGAGGTTGCGGATGTCTTCCTGAGGGATATCGTGCTAAATTCTCTCCAACTGGCGCGTTAGATCGTCAATATCCCGAGCTGGTTGGAGGGCCCTGCCCATAATGCTCCAAATGTGCTTAATAGGAGAGAGATCCGGCGACCTTGCTGGCCAAGGTAATGTTCGGCAAGCACTAAGGCAAACAGTAGAAACATGTGCAGTGTGAGGGCGGGCATTATCTTGCTAAAATGTAAGTCCAGGGTCGCGTGACATGAAGAGCAACACAACAGGCCTTAGCACTTCGTTGCGACGGATGACAACCAAAGGGGTCCTACTATGAAATGAAATGGCACCCCAGACCATCACTCCTGGTTGTTGACCTGTCTGCCGGAAGACAGTTAGGTTGGTATCCCACCGCTGTCCGGGGTGTCTCCAGGCTCGCCTTCGCTGGTCATCGGGGCTCAATTCAAAGCGGGACTCATCACTGAAGACTATTCTACTCTAGTCAGTGACATTCCAGTGCGAATGAGCCTGACACCATTGCAAACGGACTTGACGTTGTACAGAGGTCAATGTTGTCGGCGCAAGGGGCGCCGTGACCTCAGCCCCCTTTCTGTGAGCCGTCTATGAATGGTCCTTGTGGTCACTGAAGCACTAGTTGCACGTGCAATCGATGATAATGATGCACCTGGGGCTGTGAGTGTCGCTCTGACGATTGCTCGGTCTTCACGTTCTGTCGTTTCTCTAGGCCTACCGCTTCCTTCTTGACGCTTTGTGCGACCATGGTTCACCCATTCCTGCCAACATCGTCTGATACTGGCATCGCTCCTGCTCAAATGTCGAGCTATTCGCCGATAAGACCAACCGGTTTCTTTCAGCCTAACCACATGGCCTCTCTCAAATTCTGACATCTGCGCATATCGTTCGCGCATCTGTATGCGAGGCATAGTTACTGTCTACCAGAGTACGCGGAATGAAATTCGTGAAGAATTTATGACCTGGAATCGTAATTTCTCCTCTTAAATATCCTGCCTGCTGCGCAGATCAGATGCGCTGGAGAGACAACCGTTCATTTATTGGCAGCCAAAATATAAAATTTTGCATTTTCCGTCGAAACCTGTATGCATATCAATTTATGTCCAATTTGCTTTATATCCTCTCGGTGCGTCTTTTTTTTTTTTTTTGTCTAAGAATATATATATGTAATGGAATGATTCGGAAAGAGCTGCAATGGACTGGCGATGGTTTTTTGCATTGCAATAACTTGGAGAATCTTTATTTCATAGTTTTTTAAGATGCGTAACGAAGAAAAACTAATATTTAGGGCAGAAAGATAACAACGCACAATTTATTCTTAATTACTTTTTAGAATACCTATTCTTCTTTACATTATCAAAATCATGTTGTGCGCCATGCACTTCACAACTGTGTACAGCTTACATTTTCAGGCTAAGCGACACTTCTGAGCAGCAACGAGTGAAGTACACTGGTGTGCAAAACTTAACACATTACCGACCGGCCGTCGATTAATCGACGTTTGCTCAATAGCGCTTACCGACCGGTCGTCGATTAATCTGAATCTATTATCTGAATAAAGAATGCGAAATGCTTGCTGCTTGCTACTTGTCAATCTAACCTAACCAAATCTAACAGAAAGATCAAAAGTCGATTAATCGACGACCGGTCGGTAAGCGCTAGGGAGCAAACGTTGATTAATCGACGGCCGGTCGGTAATGTGTTATGCAACAATGTAAATTTTAATCAGATAGCCATGAAACTGCAGAAAAGAGGTTCTTGAGATCAGTACAATGAACACGCAATTCAGTAGAAAGGTCATGCATATGCAAGTGTCAGGAACGAAACGTCACAAGCGGCGTGAGAGCACGCCGCTTGTGACGTTTCGTTCCGTTAAGGGGGTCCTGGAGACCGTTAAGGGAGTCCTGGAGACCGTAAAGAGACCGTTAAGGGGGTCCTGGAGTTCTCGTCTGGGGTGGCATTATGCTGAACGGGCGGACAGAGCACCACGTTTTCAACAGATGTTCTGTAACCGGAGATCCCTATTGTCAGGAGGTGATCCTTCTTAATGTGCGTCTGTTCCAAGGTGTCATTAGAGCAGACTTCATTTTTATGGATGACAATGCAAGGCCACACCAGACTCCTGCCCTTCAGAAGCTATTGGAAAGTGAAGATATCACTCTAATGGATTGGCCAACGTATTCCCCTGGTTTAAATCTCATAGAACATGTGTGGGATACTTTGAGGAGACGCTTTTTGGTACGATCACATCGACCTGATAACACCCAACAATTGAAACAAATGTTGATTGAAGAATGGGCACGCGTACCCCAAGATCTGTTGGACAATCTAGTGCTGAGTATGCAGAGACGGTGCGAAGCAACCATTGAAGTAAGGGGAGCGCATATCCCATACTAAAGAACGTCTGCTTTTCGTTCTTCCTCTTGTGTAGACAATCATGTATAATGATACTATGAGTTCAGTAAAGCCTTTTTTTTGTTTGATTCCGTACTGTAGCATTGTATTCATTTTTGAGAAACTATGCTTTCGTCATCATTTAAGTACAAAATGCTGTCTCTCATTTCTAAATTTCATGTCTCTCAGATGATTTCTCGTGGAGTTATGCGAAAAGAACGCCTGTTGCTTAAGTTTTGCACACCAGTGTAGAAAAAAAGAGTTGCGCATCAGGGAAAGTGCTAGATATACATTCTTTGTCAGAAAAGTTCCAGGACAATTTTTTTTATTTCTAAGTTTGCGGTACTAAGAAGGAGCAAATGTTGTTTTTATGTTACCTGCTATGTATTCTTACTTGACATGACCTTGACCATGTTTCCACGGAAAACTTACTAAGTGGTATGGCTGCTCTTAGCAACACACAGTTCAGATTGTGGTCGTATTCGTTAAGGTGACACAATGGATGCTAATTTTGAGCAAAGAGTGAACATTAAGTTCTGATTAAGCTCAGGAAAACCCCTAGTGAAACGTGGAACATGATCAAGCAAGCATATGCAGGCGAGGCAGTTTCAAGAAGTCGTGGATTTTCTTTTGTTTCCGTAAGTGAAAAGTTGACTTAAAGGAAAGTTTCATCAAGATTATTGCAGATATCCAAAGGCCTGTGACAAATGAGCTTGCAAGCATCGCAGTTGAGATTTCCCCGCTCCTTTCCAAGACCTTCCGAAACTTTGGCAGTTCTGTATAGATGTCAAGACTACTTTGATAACAGCTAGGATCATTACTTGGTAAATGCAATTTTCTATATTTTACGACCTTTCTTCTGGAACTTTTCTGACAAAGGAATGTAGAAACATTTAAATTTAATCTCCTACCATATTGCAGTAGGATTACATAGGCAAACATAAAACGGTTTAATTTTGAAACGCATAGACCAGTAAAATTATTATAAACAATATTATAAATAATTTGTACTTTTAGAACAGAAAAGGGGAATAGCCACATTAAAACAGGGAATAAAAAGGATAATTGTCAAATTAAAACTTAATGCTTTTCTTTTATATTATATATATACGACACACAGATGTATTATATATACGCATAAGTACTTACACCCTATACATATGTTATATACATAATAATAATATATGTTACAGCCTGCTTCCCTTCTCATTGGACACTATAGATCGGTGCAAATCATTCCGACCGTTGCCCTAGCAACCCTAAGTTGAACAATCGACTTGTCTATATTTAATTAACAAAATTACATTAGAAGTCTCCTATATCCTCCTCCAACTTACAACGTGCTGACCGATTCACCACGAAGGCATGCTAAGAAAGCGGGAGAAGTACCTTATATGCTCCCCCCTTTTAAAGGGCGACTAGGGATTAGGAGACCCAATCACCAAATCCTGGTGGTGGAAAATCATCATCCACCACCTTTTTTAGTTCGAGCGCCACTGTACAGACACTAGTTATTTTTTGACAGCAGGAGACGTGGAAAATGAATAATGCTCTCGCCGGGACTCGGTCCACGGACCTCTCGAATATGCGCCGAGCTTGTTAACCACTACACCATAAAGGCATGCGAAGAAGGAGGGAGAAATACCTTTCCATTTGCTGTTGAAGTTCTATGCCCTGAAGGAGGATTATATGCCTTGATAGACAGAAACAATAAGAACCAATTGGTTCAAGATATTCAAAACACAACAAGCGCCCACTCAGAAATACAGTTTTTCCTCAACTGGGTGAAAGCCCACAACGGGAACGATGGCAACGTGGCGGCTGACCTCCTTGTAAAGGATGTAACAACCAACATCAAGAGTGAGGTGATTCAAGTCCCATATAAAATTTACACTGAATGCAATTGTCGACTCAAAGTGGCAAGAAGAATTCAATTCTGCATTGCAAGGCAGAGTCCACGATTTTTTCCCAAGAACTGACAAAGAGGAACTGCACTATGACCATGTTCTGAATCAATATATCACCCCATTTACTTTCATGACAGAGATATGTGCCTCACACGGATCTCTGCCTCTGCATATGTGGCGAAAGGAGTGACCCTGATCATTACATTTTTGACTGTAATCTGACAGACAGTAAACATCTGATTAAGCCTAACAACAATCTAATACCATTTAAAAAATACGCAATAAAGAACAGACACCTTAGGGCCAAGATAAGAGACATTCTTTTACATATGCAAAGACTCGGACTGGATATTTGTCATAGCTAACGCTTACGCATCTCCATAATATTACTGAAATGTATTTATTTAAATTTTTATAAGTTAATGTCCCAACAATTTCATTTTGATCTATATACTGATGGGCGGGAATTCCAAGGACTTGCTTTTTACACCTTTCGCCTTAGAAAGGACTTTGTACATACATTTAGACTTTTGGAAGCGTCAGTTGTTCAATTTTTCAAGGACAGTCTCTTCTCAGTAAGATTTGTGTACGCTAATAATACCAGAAATCAGTGACCTTAGAAAGTCCTCTCAAGCGGTTGATAGTAGAGAAAGAGGGGCGGGAGATCCTCGGACCCTCCCTCAAAATTGGTGTGGAAAGCTTAACAGTTAGCTAGGTTCAGCAATACCTCAATTACATGTGGTACTACGGAGGTGCTGGCCTAGCTTCTACCTGTACCTGTCGAGGATTTTGTTAAGGCTATTTAATAATTTGCTTGTCTTGTCTCTTATTTCGGTTAAATGAGGTACCCATGTTAACTTTATGTTTAACAGGAATCAAGAATCTCAGATACTTAAGGGGTATTATATATATAATTTGGCAGTGGAGTTTTAAGATCGTTGACGTGGCTTGAACTTTTTGCATTTATGACATATGTTCAAAACCCTTTAAATGCTTTGATAACCTCTAATTCAGTAATGGTCTCTAATTTGTACAAGTATTTCAGAAACACAGGAATGCAAAACATTTTAGTGTTCTCG
>KK121579.1:483429-525648 GCA_000611955.2 Stegodyphus mimosarum | reverse complement strand
GTTGCATGGAAGTATCCAGGGGTGTTTTTGACTAACAGTTAAACTTAAACTGTGAATAAACAAGTGCGTTTTTGTCCTACTTCGTATCAACACTAGTCACTCGATATGAACTGTTCATCTGTTTGGCTTGAGACAATTGTATTAATTCTTAACTTGGTTCCTTGAACATATTTAGCCCAGAACATTTTAACATTGTCCAATTTTTGTTCTGTTATCAATCCCTTTTCATAATTCCTCTTAATACAGTGAAAAAAATCTCTTAATGCATGCTGCTAGTTAAATAACACTAGCAGGTTGCTATAATGATTCCTGCCTAGTCTAATAGCGGTTTGTATTCGGATTTAACATTGCATAGCATCTGCGTGATATTTCATTTTCATTTTCAGTGCCTGCATTGTCATGATATTTAACGCTTTGTTTCTCGAACTCGAGATTGTGTGATTCACTAAGCCAGCTTGATCCATTCCACCACAGCCTATCCGCGCAATAGAATGTGCTTTACTCCTTCTTGTAATCTTATCGGATGGAGTTTCTTTCTCTCAACAAGAATTCAAATTTTGAACCTTCGAACTTTTGTTGGATTTCTATAGCACGATTACGGATATACGCAAGACGCATTGGATCCGGTCTTCAGCACAGTCCTGATTCAGTACAAACACATTAGGAAATCAGTTCAAAGAAATAAATCACTGGGTTTAAGAAATGTATACATGGACATTATATAATTGCCGCCCAGACGGGAAGTTGTTAGTGACTCTAACTGCCTTACCGAAGGCCCCGGGTTCGAATCCTGGAGAAAGAAATGCATGTAAATTTTCTGTTCCTTAGAAGGCAATGACAGTCCAACTAGGTGCCTCCATAGTAAAGTGACAATCGCTTCCGACCTTAGTAGTGGCCAGTGCCTATAATAGCTAGTACCTGGCATTGGAAATAAAAAAAAAAAGTCTTCTAAGACGAAAAATTCTCATTTACATTTTTTCTTTGAGTAATTTATTTGCTTATATTGAAATAAAAATAGAAAGTCTATTTGAAATACTTCATTGCTTAAATATCATTCTGAAACTATAACTTTCTTTTACAAATGAATATGAAACATCCATTGTACATAAATGAGAGTGCATGCAGTTTGTATATAAATTAAAATTATTATAAGTTTCATATTAACTAGAAATTAATAAAATAAAAAAAAATCTGAAAGGTTTCAGATTTTAAATTACGTCCAAAGGGGCGTTTTTTAAACATTTTGTATGTTACTTCTATTTATTGAATATCGTGTTCTTCGCATTTAAACCATAAAATTCAGTTAAAGAACAATATCGCAAAATAATTTTAAACTGAGCACATCTTTAGAATTTCCTACACACAGTCTCACGCGCTGCACATAAAATTTTTTTTTTTTCTGTACAACGTTGCCATTGCCCGCTTTGAAATCCTTGAGTTTGCTAATTAAAAATTCGTTAAAGTTTTACAAAATATGAAATTGTTAATAAAACAAATTCCAAATTTCAAATTTGGGTTTCCAGATGCCTATATTCGCAGCAGGATTACGGCATTCAAAATTCGATGGCAAGGTACCTTCGTTTTATCACAATGCGAGAAACATACATACATTTATGCACATTCTTCATTATTTAATTTCTTTAAATATAATGCAGGGCTGCAATATTTTGTGGCAACAGTTTGGAAAGTGATACAGACTTTTAATGTTTCCGACACAAAATCGCAAAACGAAAACAATAGTCCTTCAGGGACAAAGCCCCTTTAGACTAATAAACGTACATTTTCCCATTAATTTACATAAACGGAAAATAACTTAAACATTATCCTATCAGTCATATCTCTATCTAACAGTTGGTAAACAGTTATCCAGTGTATGTTCATATTCAGAAGGGGAAGCTTCACCTTCTCTGATATTGCCGCAACTGGCGATCTATGGAATTTCGTCAGTTAGTTAATTAGTTTTATAACAGATGGCGCCACCTCTTTTTCAGACAATATTTTGTCCGTAAAAGCCCTATGCTTATCTTTCCTTTCGCAAAAAAAGTTTTCCGTTGACTTTGCGATGAGCTTTTAAAATGCCATTTTCGAATCTTTGTTATCAATTTACTTTCAAATAAATTTCACGTTTACATTATAAATAACTGAAATAAGGAGTAAATGAAATAACTATTATCTTAAACGTCTAGAATGTTTAATTTATCTCTCTTAAATTCATTCTCTCTCTTTTTTAATACTGCTTACAACAAATTGTTCTTAAATAGATTTTGAAACAGTTAAATACAGCAATACAAAATCACGTGCATTTTGTCTTACCTCTTTTCTGTTTCATTCGCTAAATGCTCGAAATTCTTAATATAATCTATAACATTTAGGAGCGCACTTTCAGTTATATTAATATCGAAATTGCACTGAAATTCTTAAACCAGCTAATCGGGTAAAAAAAAAAAGAAAAAGAAGAAAGGAAAAAGAAAACATATATCTATCACTTTTTTATTTAATCTTTTATTTCATACTTTTTTCTAATTTTTAACACTGAAAGTCTTTTTATACGTACGATAAAACACAGCAAAAAATAAATAAATAAAATAAATAAATACATATTTTGCAAAACGTAAAAAATTATTAATATTAAATAATAATAAATCTGATTATGCAAAACTGAAGGATAGTTCCGATTTTTAATTGGCTATCTTACTGACTGAAGGCAATGACATAGCTGAATTGTGTGTTGAAATATCGGGAAAAAGAGCTGGCGCCGTCTGTTATAAAACTAATTAACTAAATAAAGAAATCTCGTAGATCGCCATTTGCGACGCTACCTTTTTATAAAGGTATTCGAAAACTAATGCTAATACTTTAAGATATATTTCATTGGAAATCAAACTATTTTTTTCCCTATAATTTCATTTTTATGTACTGAAGAATTATCTGTAGAGGTAAGTTGCTTTTATTTTTTCCCTTCGTAATGTACCTTGTTTTCAGAGAATGATGTAAATGGCAGACTAAAAAAAATAATCTCCAAAAGAGACAATTTTCTTTTTTCGTCAATAGAAGGCATCATGAGCATTTTCCGCCAAACCAAAATACTGTTGATCCGTTGTTAGTTTTGAAAAACTAAATTCATAGAAGCAACAGGAGAAATACAACTCAACCAACAGCCTAAGACAACTCACCTCCACTCGTGACGTCATTGGATACACCTCATGGATCTTATAAGAAATAGACCAACACAAATGGGTTTTCTCCCTCGTCTGACGCATTCCCGGCTGTCCCCTTGACTACACTCGGAGGAGTAGGGACGATTATAGAACCTTAACAATGGTTGGCTATTGCAACATACATAATTGTCAAGAAAAAGCTGGTTCTAGCTCCTCATTTCACAAATTAGAATTTATACGTATTTTTATTTTTGAAACTGAGATTGATTTTTAAAAATTTAGCATATTTATCAAGCATAATTAACGTTCCAAATAATTATAAAGCCGTTGCTTGCTTTCAGGCCTGGATATTTTTTTTAGCTTTTCCTATACTGTAAGGAAATTTGTAACTACTACTTCTAGAAAATAGTATTTTAAATCTGAACTAATAGAAAATTTGAAACAAACAATTTTCTCTTACAGTTTTTTTTTGTTTTTATTGGTGTAAATAAGTAAAAAATACTAAAATACCTAAAAATAAATTTTGGAAAGTTTGTGTTTAAAAATCTAAATTGTGCTGCTTTTTTAAAATTATAGATGAATATTATAGAATAATTTCTGTAAAGGAGTTTTATTTCAGTTATATTTCATGATACATCATAGTGATTTTAACACCTTAATAATTTTTATGCATTTATTCTAATGTTAAAATAGTATTTAACTTTAATAATTAATTGTGCTAATATTTTACAGTGATTATTTTAAAATTTATTTCTAGTTTTGCATAAGAGTTTTTTTTTTTTTACTGTGAATTTAATTTATTAGCCCAAAAGAGGCGGTAGCCCAGAAAGAATATTAGTTTCGAAATGGCATTTTGCGCTGTTTCCTTATAAATGTCCGTTTCACATTACAAATTGGTGCCACCAAATATTATCGCCCTGCATTCTATTTAAAGAAATTAAATAATGAAGAATTTGCATGAATACATGTATGTTTCTCGAACTGTGAAAAAACGACGGTACCTAGAGCAACAAAATTTTGAATAACGCAATAGGCACCTGGACGGCCAAATTTCAAATTTGTTTCAATCCATTTCCTATTTTGTAAAACTTTAACGAATTTTCGATTAACAAACTCAACGAGTTCAAAACGAACAATGGCAACGCTGTACGAAAATTAACATTTTTATCTCCAGAGCGGAAATTCCAAAGATATGATGTTTTTAAATATTTTGTGATATTGCTGTTGAATTAAATTTTATGTGTTTTACGTGCCAAGAACATGATATTCAGTAAATAAAGGTAACACACAAAACGTTAAAAAAAAGTCCCTTTGGGCGTAAAATAAAATTTGAGTGCTTTTAGATTTTACTTTATTTTTTTCATTGCTTTCAGAAAAGTTTGCGCTCCGAATTTTATGAATTATTAAAATAAATAATCATCTTGTAATGTTAATAATTAATAATAAGTGATCATCTTGTAATGTTATAATAATTTTAGAAACCACTTCCTGAAAATACTCATTAAAATTAACAAAAAAGAATTATCAGATATTTTACCTTATTTGTTTCAAAGCATCATGTACTATCAGGCATGTTTAATTTTACTTTACTTGTACCCAAAAGTAAGCTAATAAATTTTGTGTTTAGAATTTTTACCGTTTTACCAAAGTAAAGATGTTTATGCAAGAATAATGCTTGAAAATAATGCGCAAAATGGAGTAAAAAGGTGCTTTAATGAGGCACATTAACTCTTATTTGAAAAGACTGTGAATTTCATAATCTCATCACTATACAACGTATCACATTTAATAATTAAAAACAATTATGTGATACAAACGCCATAGGTTTCAGTGTTAAAGTAAACCAGGTCGTCCCTACTCCTTCTTGGGGATATGTGGGGGGACGCGCGCTCCGCCCTCTGGGTTAGTGTATTTCTTATCCATGATACACCTCTGATGTGATGTTACCTAGAGCTACTAACTGACTGACTGATAATTCTTATGCCAGTATACCGCCGTAATTAGCAGTTATCTGACTCGATGACAGCAATGCCAAATGGGCTCGATCACATGAAACTATCCTGACATAAGCCGGTCCGTGTAAAACATGGAGGGCCAGGAAGGCGAATAGAAGTGCCGCAACATTACCGGCTGAGAGTGCTGAAATCTGCTGAGCATTTAGGAAGTTGAGCAGGGAAGTAGATTTAGGCATAGTGAGCAATTTCTGTCGCGCTATCTCTTGAACACGTGCTAAGTAGACCTGAAGAGAGATTTCAGAGTTAGTAGTATTCTCGTCTTCTCAGGTGGCTCCATCCGGTGGTGAAACCATCACTCATCTAATTTTCTTCTGCGAACTTTAATAGACTCTTCGTGGCCTGGAAACCCACTCTCAGTTTCTCTGAGGGGTTTTTTGCGGACTTTATTTTCTCAACTAACGTGATGATTGCGGTAAGGAATTGTTGAATCTTTTCCTCTCTCAGCCAGTTCAGGATATCACAGCTGTCTTCGTTGGCGGTCGTAACGTCTGCTTCGCAATGGCGTTGTATGAGACTTTCTGTTGCTCGGGGATCTCTGGTGATATCTGCAATATCATCTGCGGGAAGTTATCAAGGTTAAAGTCCGGGGCATTCTGCAGTGGTGGTTTCTTCTGTTCTGCATGCACATTTTTATTGTCAAATCTTTTCTGGTAATGACTACAACCACGATAGCTGTTAAGATGAGGACCTCCGCAAAAAATACACTTTGCTTTCTGTTCCTTGGGCATTTAGCATAGGTTGCTTCTGTGGGGTAAGCCGCATTTGACACATCTTTCCTGTTTGTTGCAGTAAGATATGTCGATACTCTTGACATCTGAAGCACTGTACAGGTCTGCGTCGTGGATTGAACTTCTCGATGTTGCAGTGAAAACTGAACATGTTACTTAGATTATGTATAGATTGTCCATCTGCATTCTTTTTAAGCTCTAAGAGGAAAATAGGAAGTTTGACTATGTTATCAAGACGGTTTCGTGTAAATTGCTTGACCTTTAGAATTGGATATTTCTTTCGAAGCAGATCTTCATATATGGCTTCCTTTTTAACTGAAGCGGGAACTCCTTTTAGAATTACCCTGAGCGGTTTATAGCAGTCCATCATAAATAAGTGAAAGGGCTTGTTTTGGGCGAGTAAGACCTTACACATAGTTCTATAATCCTTTGAGGTTTTAGTATACACGTAAATGGATTTTGCTTTCAGGCTGGATTCAAACTCTTCGGCACAGTTCTTCCGAAATAGTACATCTAGTTCTGCCCAATCAGCTTCATCGTGTGAAAACACAATAGGTGGGGCGGTACTTCGCTTTTTGTCCCCCCTTCTTCTTCGGTAGGTTGATTAATTAATGCTAAGAATCTATTTTCTTGCGTAATTTCCATCGTTTTTGGACTTTCGATTATCCTCGCAGTCTTTTTAGGTGATTTTCGCTCATCGTCCGAGTTAGTAGGCGTCGAGCAGGGTATCTTTTCAGATTCTTTAGGATCTTCAGGTCTGTAGCAAGTTAACGCGTAATCTTTACCTTCCTGATTCTTTAGGAGAGGTAGTATCCTTCGTATTTAATCCTAATAGTTTCCCCTGACAGCGTGTCCATCATTTTTAAAGGGTCAACGTAACTTCATTTCTTTGGACTCTGGAAAAAACTTCTTTAGACTCGATTTCTTTTCCTACAGTCGTATGAAGAACGAAGCTATACAAGTAAAACTCAGTTTTTCTCATGAAAAATCAACCCCTTTCACTTCAACGCCAACGAACCCGTAGCCTTTTTTTGTCAAAAGGTCCCCTGAAAATAATAGGTTTTCAACCACTTGTAAGCTGCCTTTACAGAAAACAAACTCAAAAATATGTTCTCCCACCCAAAAAAAAAATAATTGACGCAAAAAGAATCTAGAGATCATGGAATAAAAATGTAATTAAATGTAAATTATTCCTAAACTAATTTGCCTAGAAATACAATTCCAAGAGTACCAAAACTTAATTTTCAATACATACTGTGTATGAATTTCAACTCAAAATAATGAATTACTTCCAATAATACTTCAAAACCACACTGAAAACACACAGTCTTTTTTCTAGAAAAGCCTTGTTGCTAAGATCTTATAATAATTCCACTATTTTAAGATTAAAGAGATTACTTTTAAAGAAATTTAATTAATTGACGGGATTTTGGAACTTAAAGCTTCGCTAATTAATTACATTAAGCAATTTGGGTGAAAAATAATTAATCAAAACTCACAAATTTAGAATAAAAATTAGTTACTACACAACAACTGGGAGGCGGCATGCATGTTGTTGCAACAGTGACTGTTGCTCGAGTAGTTTAATACAGAGTTACAGGCAGATTAGAGTTTAGTCAAAAACAAGTAGTGTTTGAGTAATAAGTATGTTGTATAATTAGCCAAATGGCTTGTAGCCCTCATGTTATGGTAAAAATAGTAGTGATGAAGGTGACGGAGTAGTAGCTAAATGATGGCAAGGTTTTAACATACACTGACTTGTGACGAAGTTGTTTACTCTATTAGAGCAATAAAAGTACTGGATAGAATGGCAATATACACTCGTCAAAATGAAAAGACAGTCTTAAAACATATACTTATTAATTAAAGTTCTCAGTAAGTGTCCAAATATATAATTATTTAATTATTTGCAATTGAATGTAAAATTAAGCTTCATCTCATAGATTAGCGAATGAAATATGCGAATTAGGCGGGTGTTTTGTAATGAGCCTATGTTGTTAATACGGGGCTGCGTAATATTGTTTAATGTGATTTCTGAGACTGATCGGTATTCATTAGTCATGATCCAGAGGTATAATTGGAAGGAATTTTAAGGAAAGAAAATTTATTAGATTAACTAACGGGATAATTAATTTGTGTACTCTTAATTATTTATATTTATTTTGATATTGCAAAATAGATGGCAAAAGGACATTGAACAGAATGGAAGATATTTGGTTGATTAAAGTTAAATTTTTTTGTATAGAAAAAAAATGAGGTATACTTCACATTAAAAAAACGATATTGGCAGAATCGCAATATACGCTGTACTGATATTACTTTCTTGCCAACCCGATATTATTGTAAATCTCAAGCCTGTGAACATTTATCAAATTTCTTCTCAGAACCGGCGCCAAAAACTGTGAAGCCGTACCGGGTGGCAGCAAACTGTTTAGATTTTTGGAAGGGAATAGGTTGTATAATTTAGGTATTGTAGAAATTGCGTCAGGCGGCAAAATGTCTAGCGCCGAGTCTACGTTTTCTTGACACACATGCACGTATAAATAAATGCTGTTAAAGAATGAAATAACAGGAATTTCTTACATTTTTTTTTATTTACAAAAAGGTAGTGATCAAAAATAAAATTTTTTAGCAGCGGATATGTAATATTTATAATAATATACACTAAATTGAATTTCGCCTAAGTCTTTCAGTAATAACAATACTAAATTTTAATTTTAATAAAAAGCTCATCTGTCTTCATTTGCAATGGATTTATATATTTATGCCATATAACCAGATTTGAATTTTTACAGAAAGTACATTTATTTTCATTCAGACTGCATTTATGTAGCTGAAGTATCTTTTCTACACCCGGGTGTGGAGTATATTTGCCAGAGTAAAATATAACATGAATTTCTTAAGGGAAAGAATAAATAATGTACATCATGGAAGGTCAAATGCTCCCACTGCCAGAAAAGAAATTGCTGCCATTTTTCACAGCGCAGATGATGCACCTCCAGAATATCGATTTTGTTACAATTCATTTAACAAAATACATCCATCCTTGATGTAGACTCTGTGACTCAATGGGTTACCCTTTGCTTTTTCCATATGAGGATTCAAGACGGACCACAGATTTGAAGAAGGCTATTGGTCAAAAGCGACTGGTATTTGTTGGCGCTTATAAGGCAGAATTTAAATTGACAAATTAAATAATGTGTGGCGGCCGCGGAGTAGTTGTTTGATTTACTTCTCGCTGCCTCTGGGCTTTAGGTGTTTTAGCCAAGGCTTACTCGTAGTGATATCTATGGGCCGAATCAGATATGCGATGCTATAGTCTCGCGTTCGTTCGCCTTGGAGGACAAGGCAGAGCTTGAATGTATATCATGACAGCGAAATTCCTCACAAAAGAGATCTTCGGTGGCGAATTCAAGTAATTCAACTTTTTCAAATTTGCGAACGTCGGCTGATTCCACGTACGCCATACACCCGTGGTGTACAACATAAAGATAAGAAATTCATGTGTGCTATACCCCCCCCCCCAAGTCTGAAAGCTGCTACTATACGATATGCTCTGACAATGCAAAAGTAATAACGTTTTTAGTAATGCCGCCACTTGACATTACAAGAATCATAACTTCACGACCAATGTCAGGGCATTTTAGCGATCTGCATTGTGAGTGTCATCATATGCTTGCCAAAGTTAGAGCGTACACTAACTACCCATCCTATTCAACATGAGCTTTATTTTTAAATTGTAAATGTACTTTCCCCCTCATATGGTTTCAACTGTAACCAATCAGAGGACGTGAAATACAACAGAAAAATTAAGAAGGTATTATTAATTCAGTCTGCAGATAGTTTCAGACAGAGTTACATATCAGAACGTTCTGAAAGTCTTGCACTGACAGCCTCTTGTCGCTAGCAAGATCCTCACATAAAGAGGACAATACTTTCTTATCTATGCATTCAATATTTATTGTCAGTTGTCGTTATACATTGCTAATAGAGCTTTTCATAGATTTATAATTAATATAATTTTAGTTCTATATGCAATATGTAATACGCAACTAACACTAGTTACGACATGGAGTCGTCTCATCAGCGAAGCCCACCAATGTCACCCTAAATACAATTAGAAGGCAGGCATAACTTAAAAACTATATAATACTTCTAACTTAAAAACGTAAACAACAAGAACACTCAAAAGGCACAACCTAAACACAGAAAGTGACACGGTATAGTAGCATTTGCTGCTGCTCCCTTCGAGTACGTTCTACTACAGCCTTACTCCCAGAAGGTGAGTATTCGCTTCTCCTTGGAATGCGCCACACCACAATCTCTTCTCCCTGAGTCACCCTTTCCCCTCCCTCCCCAATTTCTGTACTAATGACCAGTGACATATTATAGATGCTGAGCTCTAGGAATTATAATGTAAATTTTTCTCAAGTGTTTCTAAGAATATCTGTTTAAGCTATATGAATTAAAGTAGCATTTTATTTTTTTGAATTTTGCAAACGGAAATAACACAGCACAAATGAAAATGACAGTTAATACTAAAAGTAATCATAGAAAAGAAAGCTACTTTTATATATCTATTGTTTTAATATACTACAAATTTCTTCTATGATTATTAATTGAATTTAACCTCCTCTAGCCATTACTTTCTGATGTAGGTCTATGCAATGCTTACCCTCCTTGCAACAATAAATGCTGGAATTGCACTTAAAGATTATTTCTGTGCCTGTTGTAGAGGTTTAATAAGTGAAGTCCCTGCGGTTGTTGTCAATTATTTTGAAAGCAGATTAAGAAATATGGAATTAAGCATAGCAATACTATACAAATCTGGTACCATTGTTTGTGAAGAGTTAACTACATAATGTATGCATAAAGATCATTTGAAGAAAATCTGTAAAATTGCAACAAATGCTTGCAAAAATATTTTCTCAATCTTACACACGAGAAAGCATTCTGCTCAGTCATAATGGACATGAGCTTTATTTTCAAATTGTAAATGAATAATTATAAACTATATGATAAAAAATAAAATATTGATCTTCCCTTTCATATAATTTAACTGAAAGGGGGCATATTTTATCCCAATATTATGCTATTTTTTGACTAATTTCCTTTTAACACCTTACTGCACATTTTATTTTGGGAAACTGGTCCATAATAATTTTTTTTTAATTGAAGACAATTAAAATTTGAATACACTACCCGACATTGAAAATGCAACACCAAGAAGGAGTGGCCAGAAAGTGATGAAACTCGGTAAACAGAAAGAAACAGTAACGAACAATAAGTGATCTTTATTTCGAAATGATATGCATAATACAGAGAGAGAATAGCGTCAGCTCAGTAGGTTGTAGGACCACCTTGCAGGAGATATACGAAGCAATACGTCTAGGTACAAAATGCCGTAGTCAATAAAACTACGGATGGTGTCCTGAGGTATGGCTCTCCATTCCCTATCAACCATTTGCCACAGTTCGTCTTCTGAACACGGCAATAGCATGGTCTGCAAATGGCGGCCAATTACATCCCAAATGTGTTCGATTGGTGACAAATCATGAGAGAATGGTGACCAGGGAAGCATATGGGCACCTTGCAGATCACGTTGATTGATGCGAGCAGTGTGTGATCGGCGTTATCATCCAGAAAAAGAGCACTGGGAACTTCCTGAAGGTAGGAGAGTGTCACCGAAGCACATCATCCAAGTATCGTTGGGCCCTCATAGTGCCCTGAATGCGAAATACAGGTTATAAGGTATTTCTCCCACCTTCTTTGCATGCCTTCGTGGTGTAGTGGTCTGCATGCTCGACGCGTAACCGAGCAGTCCGTGGTTCTATTCCCGGAGAAGGCGTTGCTCGTTTTTCATGATTCCTGCTTCGCAATAACCTAATGCCTCTACACTGGAGCTCGAATTAAAAAGGTGGTGGATGATGATTCTCGACCACCGGGATTTGTCTATTGGATCCCCCAAACCCCAGTCGCCCTTCAAAAGGGGGGAGTATATAAGGTATTTCTCCCGCCTTCGTGGTATAGTGGTCAGCACGCTCGACGCGTAACTGAGAGGTCCGTGGTTCGATTCCCGACGAAGGCGTTGCTCATTTTTAAAATACTCCCACTTCCAAAAAATACCTAATGTTTCTACAAGGTGACCTGGAATCGTACGCAGTTGCGCCTCAAACCATGATGCCGCGTTGTCGCGGGGTGGCTGCTTCCACAACTGCTGGGGTTTGAATCTGTCTCCACATCGACGCCACACTCGTACGCGGTGACTGTCACTGTAGAAACAGAATTTTGACACATCTGAGAACACGCCCCTGTTCCATTCTGTCGTCCACATAGCTCGAGCCCGGCACCATTGTAGACGTTAACGTCTATGACGTGGGTGAATGGCAGTGTCTTCTTAACGGACACCACGAGTGCAGGCCACTAGCCGCCAATCAATTGCAAATAGTTCTGGTCGACATGGGAACATCCAGGATACCTTGGACATGCTGTAGAATGGAAATAGACGTGGCTTGCGGGTGCGTCGATCCACACGTGCTGACACCACTCTGGCTGCAGCAGCACCTCTCGAACTTATCACATTTCCTTGTTCCAACCATCGTCGCCAACCACTGTGAACGAGTTCAGGTGTGTGTAAGTTGAAATTTGTTGTATGGACCAACCTGCCCTTCTCAGTCCGATCACCTTCTCGGCCCTTCTCGGTCCGATCTTTATCTCTTCTTACACGTGCGCTAGACAGCTGCGCATTTCACTCATTCGCATAACTCGGCGAGGTGCGTCTATCCTAAAATTTGCATAATTTTCGGACCATTCATTTTTGGTGTTACATTTTCAATGTCGGGTAATGTATTTCTTCCTTTAGCAGACTAACAAGTTTATGAAAATGTTCAGAAGCCCATATTCCTGTATATTTTAGCATCACAAATGATAAAGTCATTTAAATTGCATTCGGTCATCGACACTATGAGTTTAATTATTAAAATAATAATATCCCTACAATATAATTTACTTTGCAAAATTCTGAAAATTTCTAACACATTTTTGAAATCCTATGAGCAATTTTTCTTAGTTTCCAGAAATACTTAGTAGCAACCTTGAATAATCTTATAAATAAGAATGTATGAATCACTTGATCTTTATATTACACTGTTAGCTTTTTGCTTGGTGTGTGTTTTACTGTTTCATACTTTGCTCTGTAAGCAGTTTTGATATCTTTACATATTAAGGGGAATTTCATGTAATTTCTATATTTTTATCCTTGGGATATTTATCGTTGTTTACCTTTTCTGTAAGAACTATTAATTTTTTTAAAAATAGTGTGGGGTTCCATACTTTTAGTTCACAGTTCAATGTGAGAAAACCCCTTACACTGATAAGCGAACAATCTCTTGAGTGTGTGAACACAGACGTAAGACTCAAGAACGGTTAACTACCTTTATTTCTCAAAATAAGGATAACACAGTTTGCTCCTGTTTCGGAGCGTACAGCAAAGCCTCCACTTGGTCTTGAACTTAAATTAAAAGAATTTAAACTTAACTAAAAGATATAGCCGAAGCTATCAAGATTCTAAGTAGTTGGACCCTAAATCTGAATTAAGGCGGCGAAGCTATCAAGGGCCTAAAATACGGCCGAGCGTAGCAATAGCTCAGATAGAGACATTGCCCAAAGGCTAACGCGCGCTAGTCAGGAACTCGGGCTGTCAAACGAAGTGAGTGAAACATCGACTTAAATACTACTCTTACTCATTTGCATTGACCGCGTTTCTGAAAATACATTCTGGTAGGAAATTGTAAGCTGAAGCTAAAAAAGATAGGAAAGATGCATGAACTTAAAATAACTGTTATAAAATTAGGCTAAACCTTACAATAGTTTCAAGATTTCCTTTTTATATCGCGTAATTATTCAAGATCTTCATAAATCTGTAACACACAACAATATATATATTAAGATATAAGAAAATACGATAGCTGCTTTAAAAACTAATTGGCGATCTCAAAATTAACATTCTAAAGTACGTGCTTTCCTCCTGAATTCATCTGTTCTCCCGAATCCGAGATTCTTCTACGTTATGTAACGCTGCTTGAAAAATGCAACCAAAACTAATACTAACCAATCATAGTCTGCCTATAGAATCGCACTTACTATGCTATAAATACTCAGGCGAGCTAATTACGTCACTTTTCCTCTGCTAGCTTCTACCTTGCTTTGCTTCCCCGTGTAAAATGACGTCGCTCCCGTTAATCTGTGTATATGAGAAATTATTGTAATTGTTTATGATAAAAACGTATACTGTCTATGAAGAATGCTTTTAATGTGCCTGGAAATAAAAATTGTAATTAGCTGAACTTGGATTGTGTCAACATCTTTTTCCACCCCTCCACTCGACTATCGAGAGCTGTTAAAAGTACCGTTGTTACTGCGCATCAAAATATCCATCCTCGGTTACGACAACTGCAAGCTAATTCCTCCTTACTAAATTTTTTCATATATATTGTAAGATAAAAAAATATGTAAATCAGCTTTACAATTTAATTTAGTAATAAGCTTTTAATTCCTCATTTTTAATTTGGGTATGTCCTTACTGTATTTTTAAAGAAGTAATAACTTTTTTGGGCTGCATCATTTTCTTTCTTACGTGGCTTGCGTAATGCTAATGATGTAGCTAGTTCTCAAAATTTGTACATGATGTACCTGAACTTAAAATTTTGAAAACTGAAACTTTTCTAATCTAAACCAAAACCTTCTTATTGGTGAGCTTCCATACTGGATAACTGAGAATTTTAGCTTGAACCTCTGTTCTGCTTGGATGCTATTTTGCTGCCCTCGCTTCTTATCGCAGCAGTATTCAAAATTGTAAATGTTCTTGAATAGCCACGATTAGAATGCCGACTAAATTGTGGCCACAAATGTCAACTGAAATAAAAAATTAATATTCAGACTTATTTGGCTGCAAAGTCTCCTAGTCATTACAGATTCAACATTTTAGCATTCTACGCAATCAGAATTCTTCCTCTTCAGTATACTATCTGCGCACTACACCGTCAACAATGCTACATCTTTTTCATCACATATATATCTGAATATGAAGACTGGTAAAATTAAATTTAATAATTGTTACACAGACAGATATAAAAGTTCTATAATTAAAAAAAGTTTACATATCTTTAATAAAATAATTTTAAAATTAGTTTTTATATTTATACTACTTTCCACACATATATAAGCGAAAACAAATTTTAATACCACCTAACAAGACATAAAAACAGTACTAATAGAATAAAACCATTTGGCAGGCTATTTTAGAATCTTTTTCTGGGAATAGTATGAATGAAAAATTGACAGCAATAATTCCACCAGTTTTTAACCTATAGTAAAGTTTCAAGAATTCATTTAAAATAATAATAATAAAAATATCTGAAGATGGATATATAGTCGTAGTTCTGAAAATGAGAAGCTGCCAAATAAGTGAGAGGAAGGTGTGTCAGAATTTCGTGATGAAGTTTCTAATTAAGCTCCTTTAACCATTGAAAGATTATTAGTAATGAAAATCAGCTTCTACGGTTATTAACCATCTATCTTTAAAACCACACTTCTGGTTAAAAATGAAAATTTGAAGGACTTGCCTCAGTTAATAAAAATAAGCTATGATTTTCCATTTTACCAACAATGGATGAATTTATTTGTGTTCTGGAATTCTGTTGTTTTGATGTTTATGAAAATAATAACTTCATCTTCATAGCTTCTATGCTAAAATATCAAGTTACTTATTCATATTATTTGAACAATTCTGGAAGCTAGAGCACTTTAAAGACTAATGGATTAATTTTCTCTTTGAAGTGCCCTTTGAATAATAATAATAATAAAAATCTCATCACTATACTTGCCAGTCATGTAATCAAGTTCAAATTTCAGTAAACTTTTTAAACTTTCTATCAGCTTGAGATGAAAAATCATGAAGATAATAAATTATCTCCAATACTACTGTGCAATCTGAGAGCTCCTTTCAGATTTAGGAAACAAATGTGATTTCTAGAACAATGATTGGGGGGGGGGGAAGTGAATTTACTGTTGCTTTGACGGCAGTGAAATCTTACTTTTCAATAAAACACTAAGAGCTTATGGGCATTAGTTCTCATATATTGTTTCCGTAATTTTGTACTTTGTACTATGATTGCTACAAACCTCACATTATAACTACAGTATTTCTCTCACGAATGAAACAAATTTTAAAATGCTTGTGCTAAATTAATAGGTTTAAAAGTTATAGTCATTAATGAGTGTAATGGCTATTCTTTCTATAGTCATTAATGACTCTAAAAAAAGATAATAATTTCCAGGTGCTGTAAAATAATCTCAAACTCTTGAGGGACTGGATCATTAAAGACATTCACAAATTGATGAAATCTGACTCCTCCAATGAATGCAGGAATCATTTGAGGCATATATCGTCACAGCCTTTTCATATAGAAATAGTTCTCGCCAATATTGCTGCTGAACAGAAGGCTGATAGAATGAATAGTTTGAGAATATATGTAACACAAATCATACAAATGAAGAAACTAATAAAAGAGTGATTAAATATGGCAGTTTGCCCCAATTTTCTTTCCTTTTTTTACCAAAATTTTAAACAAACAGCCTGAAATATTTTTTTTTCAAAGCTGATTGAACTGCCTGAACTTATGGTATTGAGATTTCCAGACATATTATACTATGATATTCTATGTTTAACATTTTACTAGATTAAGCTCTATGCTTTGAGTTAGCATGTGCATAATATTACTAAGAGTCATCAAAATTTCAATACAAATTGTATGCAAACAAATCTTCACATCATACTTTATAGTATGATATACATATGGCTTTCACATTGTTACAAATTTTGTACATATGTAAATAATTTTAGTGAAATTATATGTAAAACTGTAGTATTTTTTTGTATAATCTAGCATGAAAATCTAAAGAAGCAAATCTTTTCAGGAAAAGTAAGAACACAGGGGCAAGTTTATTCAACATTGAGTAAATAACCATCTCATTAAATTGGCGAGATATTGCCAGCATTGCAATGGTTTCAGAGACTAATTTCTGTCACCAAATTTTGTGAGAAATCCCATAATGATTGACAAGCTTGGCGACATTTTAGTCTGGTCCCTGTGTAACTGTAATGGGTATTGTAATTGAATAAATGTAATCAATACAGATAAGTAACTCATGAATGTCATATGCCTTCCTGTAATTTCAAGACATGGAAAGTACTAGAAATCTCTCAGTGGCTGACAGAAAACTATATAAGACTGGAGACAGCATCAGTTTCTGATAGTTGTTGTTTAATTCAGCATGAGTTCGGAGTACTGAGATATCTCTGTGTGAGTTTTGCTCTTTAGATGCAATTTGCATTGCATTTTGTTTAATGCTCTTAGCAGTTTGAAGTGTAATTACTGGTTGCATTCTGTGATACTGTGAAAAGTTGTACGAGTATTTTTGTAGAAATTTACAGAACTGTGAAGTATTCCTTTTGGTAAAATAAATTTTATCAAGTTATCATCAATTTTGTGTGCATTCTATCTATTATAAACCCATATGCATGGAACAATATAATGGAAAAAATATTATGAAAAAATCAATGCCAAATAACTTATACTAGAAAAAACAAATACGCAATAAGCTTTATTGCCATAATGTAAAAAAAAAAAAAGTATTGTAAAGCAACATATCATTAAATGTATATCACAATAACAGGCAGTTAAGCAGACTATTTTGCTGAAAAGGACGGTGATTAAACTCTTTTAAGAAATTTTGGTTGAATTGCTGAACAGATATGTTGTTACTGATATACTTCAAGATTCCATAATTTACTGAATAAAGTATAGGAATGTAAGTAGTATGGAAGAAATATATGACGGTTTCAACATAAAGAGATTCTTGTACAGAAAAAAATATTTATGTTTAACACCATATAATTTAAAACAGTGGAATTTTGGAATTGGTCCATCAAGCTTCTGAAACCTTCATATACCATCTGTAAATTTTAAGAAACAGATCATAAAGGTAATCAGTATTATTTTAGTTTATGTGTATTTTTTAATGTATTATTATCTACATACAGCTTTTAATTATATTAACAACTAATAGCAAGCTTTAAATGAATAACTAATGCACATCTGTACATCAAACAATTTCGAAGTCAGAAGAATTTGCATAATT
The DNA here is from genome assembly GCA_000611955.2 of Stegodyphus mimosarum. Classification (NCBI taxonomy): domain Eukaryota; kingdom Metazoa; phylum Arthropoda; class Arachnida; order Araneae; family Eresidae; genus Stegodyphus; species Stegodyphus mimosarum. The sequence goes on along the minus strand of KK121579.1, from coordinate 507,546 downwards.
TGAACAAGGGATTAATGAATCATTGGAAAATATTAAATTATGAGATAAAATATTATTTGTGTTAGGAGGCATGTCTGAAAAATTTGTCATGGATGAAACAATATTGGCACATGAATTAGATGCAATTACATCATTGCCTGAAATTTTAAGCCTATTGCTGGTATCATCCCAAAAACCTGAATTTCTTGACTGACTGAAAAGATGTGTTGGGCTACCAGTTACACCTAAATGACTACTTGTGTACTGTGGCATGGTAAGTATATCATCAGTATCTTCAAATAACTGCTTTGTTGAAGTGTTGTGTTCTAAGTTCAAATCTGGAAGTTGTGGAGAAGAAGGCATTTCATTCAGCAAGAAAGAGGAAATTGAAACTGAAGGTGAAGGTGAGTCTCTATTATGCAATGAAAAATGGGCAAATGAATCAATATTTGCAGCCTGATTTTCAAAATTTAAATTTGGTAAGGAATGTGGTCGATTGAGGTTATCTTGAGCTGATGTTAGAGTTAAAACACCATGTGAAGTACTTTGAGCTTGCAGATTTGAAGGTACAGTTTCAATAAATGAACTAAGGGAGCTAGAAGACAAACTAAAATTACAATAACTACTAGGTGATAAATTTAAATTAGAGTCATCTAAAGAAACAGAATTTCTATCTTTACTATTTGCTGATGGTGATGGCAAAGAAACTTGCTGTGAATGAACATCTGATTGAGAAATGAAGGTCATAAGAGCATTTTCAGAACTATTAGTTAAAATATTATCACCAGGTTTAGCAAGAAAGCTTTGCATATTCCTTGAAGGCACATTCGTGTAATTATCTTCTTCAACTGGAGTTGAAGAAATATGTTCTTCATTGATATTTTTATCTATGACAATCTCACTTAGTTTTTCATGATCAAATAAATGATTAGTTGAAATAAATAAAGGAAAATCATTACTAGAAGAAGATTGCTTTTGTAGAACTTCAGCCATTTCCGTTTCATTAGGTGTTGCATTCTGGTTGCCAATGTTTATTTCTGTATCTGAAGATTCTTCAGTTTTATAACTAAAATTTCTTTTAAAGGTCATGCAGTGAGCAGAAATCATATGCCGCTTAAGGTGAGACATTCTTTTATAATCTCTACTGCAATGACATTTATACGGTCTTACTTCACTATGAATTCGCAAATGACGTTGTAAACTACTTTTACTTTTAAAAGCTTTGTTACAGATACTGCATACAAAACTCCTATTTTCTGAATGCACATACACATGATGTTCTTTCAAGGTTGCTAAAGCCCGAAAAGAAGAACCACAGATTTCACAAATGAAGCGTCTTTTATCAGTATGAAGTTCAGAGTGCCGTTTTAAATTTGCTTTGCATTTTGTACTATACTCACAGTGCTCACACTTCAGAGATTCACTAGTTGTATGTTGTATTTCGATGTGACGTAGAAGACTCTGTTGTCGATAAAATGTAGCACCACATTCTGCACATAGAAAGGGTTTCTCAATTTCAACATTTTTGCCTTCATCTACATTTACACGCTGCAGATGTCTCACAGTTTTCATGTGTTTAGAAAGTGCTCTGTCATTGCAAAAGCTTTTTTCACAATGAGAACACTTAACGGGTTTTTCTCCCGTGTGACATCTTTGATGAATTTGTAAATGCTTAGGACGAAGAAATAATTTTTTACAAACTGGGCATTCATGCTTTTTCTCTGTCACTCGAGCACCATGTGTAGACTGTTGATGTTTAAGCAATAATTTTTTTGTTGAAAATGTCATATCACATAGAGAACAGACATGCCTTTCATGTCCCATCATATGTTGATTATACTGTTGACGTCGTACAAATTTTTTTTCACAAAGCATGCATTCATATTTTGAATTTTTTAAGTGATCTTTCATGTGATCACTGAAAGCATTCTCATTTTTGCACATAAAACCACATTTTATGCATAATAATCGACCCTCTGCATGATGTTTTAAATGCGCATTTAGAGAAGGTCTTTTAGAAAAATGTTTCTCACAAAAAGAACAATGATACAGTTTCTCTGGTTCACAAATACTGTGATCAGTCTTTAAATGCTTACAAAGAGCTTTGCGTTTGGTAAACTGTGCATTACATATTGTGCAGTTATTTCTAGTATGGCCATTCAAATGCCTATCTAAATGATGTTTTTGTGTGAATTCCATAGAACACAGCTTGCACTTATGTACACTTTGATTGCAAATATAATTTATACTTTCGCACTTATGGTCCTGAAAGTTTTTCAAAGAGAAAAATTCTGTCTGACAAAATCGACAAGATAAAAGAGGAGCAGATGAAGTATCTGCAATTGAATTATCTACATTATTTAAGGAACAGAGGGCCAATAAAGATTTATCATGTTTCATTTCTTTTAATTTGTTTTTTACAGAATTTTTCCCATTTAGAATATTATGCTTTAAAAACATCTGCTTTTTAAATTTAATTAATTTTTTATTTTCATAAGAATTAAAGACTTTCTCACTAGATTTTTCTTTGGACCCTAATTTATACACCAACATTGAATTTTTGTCACCTGGGTTATTTTTTAAATCTGATAAAGTATGAACTATTAAGGCACTGTTTGAAACATTGTTACTCATTTTTGCTGCAGCTGAAGACATTTTAAGACTTTCAGAAACATTATCACATAGAACATCATTTTCACATGACTTCAGTTCTCCCAGTTTCTCATCTTCCATTTCATCACTACCTATAAAAAGTTAAATTTACATTAATAGTTTTTTAGCAATTGAAAATATCTTAATCGAAATTATGTAGATGTATCAGACTAAATAATAATTGAATTGCAAGATTTCTAGTATCTTTATAAGCTGAATTCTGATAATATGACTAATTCATACTCATTTTTGAATTTAAGAGCTGCATTTAATTACATATATAATTAATAAAAATAATATTTTGGTTAAAGAATAAAATTTATTTTATTACTGAAATTATTTTGCAGTTTTTGTTTGCACATCAACCCCTTCTTTTCATACTAAACATAGAAGCATAGATTGTGAATCCCTGTAAATTTTTTGTTTTTCATAAATCCTGAGCTTTGGGTGCATATTGCATTGTCTTTTAAAATTCATATGGTTAACATGCACAGAAAATTTTGTTCACAATTTTTCAGATGTAGAGTTTTAGCTTAAATGTACCTTGTTACTAGATCATTTACATTCTGCACAAAAAGTATGCTTGTTTACCTCAACGGCAAGACTATATATATATATATATTAAAAAAAAAGGATATGGTAAAGAAGATGAGATCAAAGAATAAATACATTGTTTTTCTAATACATCTTAAATTTCAATTCCATCCAAGTTTCATATTTTTATTAGCTATTTAATAGCATTATTAATCCAATTGCACATGTGTGTAAGATTAAGGCAAAATCAGCATAAGATTCAATTTCAGAAAAACCTTATTCTTATGATCTTTATCAACAGTGCATTTTCCCATTATTTTCTCTTTTTTAAGATCGTGAAAACTGCTTAGAAAGTAATTTTGCTGATGTGTGTGTATACATATATATATATGTAATTTTAATTAAAGGGGAATACTCCTATTATAATTCTTATATTTCAAAGTAAAATTAAGAAACCGAATAAAGTAAATGATTTACAATTTGAAGTCTAAATAAATTCCAATTTACAAATCATAATTTTTAAGTAATATTTAAAAAAAAATAAAAATATTAAATAGTAAAAGCAAAATCGGCATGGAAAAATTGCTTTACAAGCAATAGCTAATAGTAGTGGATATGCATAGAATTGTGACACAATTGCTAATAAAAATGAAATTACAAATTTGTATATTGGAATTTATTTAGCCTTCAAATTGTAATTCTTTTACTTTATTGGTTTTCTTAATTTTGCTTTGAAATATAAGAATTATAATAGGAGTATTCCCCTTTAATTATAATTATGTTTAATTAAATCATTGCAGCCTAGGCACAGGATTCTTAATAATCCTTCCTTACATGCATTTTTCTCTGCTCTACATATAAAATAAAATACTTTGAGTCATTTTTACAAAAGAACTCGTTTCTCCAAAAAATTTCCCCATTTCTTATACGTTTTCCTCTCTGTTGCATCTCTCCCTTGTACTGATGTTATTTTCTTTGTACTTTATTTAAAAAATACAATAGTTTTGCATTCAATGAAACTTAAAATAACACCACATACAAAAGCACTGAAATATGAAGCAACAATGTAATCACTATCATTGCTAATACCGTTTTGTGATCTGCAAACTATGCTGTTGTGATAATGGCTCTTTAAGATCCCAAATACTGGTGAATACTATATTACACATCATCAAAAGTTTTGAATATTTATATCAATGAAGAAACATTGCATTGATTGAAATTTCAAGGTGGGTAAGACTGAACACAGTAAGACTGACAAGTTGCTGAAAAAAATTAGTTACCAGTTAAACTCACTTTGTGTATTTGATTGAAAATAAGGCCAAGACTTATCATAAAATACAAACCTTTTGCTTCTCGCTGGGTAGACTAGAGCAATTTTTACACACATTTAAGTGAATTGAGGGCAATATACTTAAAAAAATTATTTTTTCATTAACTTTGAGGTGATCATGATTAATTGAGACTGTTTATCAAATACATAAAAAGCCTGTTTTCTACATATATCAGTCTTTGCCTTTTCTTTTACACCTTCACTAATTACACTGGCATATTTATCATGTGTCAAAGTTACAATGCCAAAATGGCTGACACCGACAGTGACTAACAATGATAAAATTCATATGGTTGCCAATGAGTTTCAGAATGCTGTCCAACCTTTTCCTCAGTTTCTAATGATGACCATCTGGGAGTCAGTCTAAGCTAGTTGGCTGGATTTAAGTGAGATTTCTGGTGTCCATCTTCAGTCAGCAAAAAAGAAATAAAATAAATCAAAGAAAATGTGACCAATCAATGAAATTGAGGAAGATTGTCATGAAACATAACACTATGAGCCTAAGATATCACAGAAGTATTTATGTTTCTATCCAGAGAATAGAATGTAATAGAGAGAGCTGATGCATGCATTTGTATAGGAGAACATGGAGAAGTTGGTAGTTAGTTTATGAATGTTTGTTTTGGATGGTATCAGTTTTCAGATCAGAATGGATCTGAGTTGGGAATCAGTTAAGGTGCAATGATGATTTCGAAGAGCTCTGAATTAGTTTTAAGCTTGTCCCAGCAATATGCCCCAAATGACATAAAAGAGAGCTGGGCATAAAATTGAATGGTTAAAGAATGAGATTGTTTATTATTGCTAGACCACTGTGCTTTTTGTGGATCAGCCTCACAGTCTGCAGAGTAATAATGTCTTGAACAGTAGATTTGAGGTACCTCTGAAAAGTAAGTTTCTTGTCCAAGATAACTCCAAAATATCCAGTTTCTTTGATGTAATAGATATCATTGTCAAAGGGAACTGGGAGAAAAAGAGCGAAAGTGGTACATCCTTTGCAAGGCTTTGATCTTGCCTATGTTGACTGTTATTTTCTAGAGTGTTAGCCAGCTTTCAAGTTGGATAAGGTAGATCTGAGCCTTGGGGGTTACTTGCAGTGATTTTTCTAGCTGTAGATATTGCTTTTCCAACTTTCAGGGCACAGGTTCTTTTTCAACACCTTTTAAAATATGCCTTCTAATCAGGCAAAGTACAGTTCACTCATGAAAGGAAAATTAGCGCATTTAGATTTCTTCACTGCACCAGTAATTCAAATTAACAGTTAAATTATTTTTCGTACTCAATAGCTTACCAGCAAAATCTTTCTAACTCAAAATAGTTTTTATTAAACAATAATTTATAAAATCTACTTCACTATACAATAAAATAACAATACAATAGAAGTGCAAAAGAATTAATCACTCATAGGTGAAGTCCTTATTTTATGAAGGCCTACCTCACCTCCAGTTATGCTCTTCTTTTTTGAATGATGGAACAATACATAAACCTGAGTTATTGATGGAAGCACAGTTTAAAAATCACATTCACTAAGGTTAGAGATATTTCATCATTGCAAGATTTGGTTACCTAGGATATGAACTAAGTATTAGGATATTCCTCCTTGGAGCCAGTGAGAACCAAGTGAACCAGGTGTATGAATAATGGAAGAACATAACCATTACACCATATGCCTGAGCTCAAAAGAGAGTGCTTAGTATCCCAGTGGCCAGGAACAACTATGAAGAGTATCAGACAAGCAATATTCTCTCTGACTCCTGCATTATTTCTTTTAACCAGTGAAGGTCCACACTATCTGCAACCAAAGTTGCATTTTTTGCCTGAGAAGGAGATTCATGAGGTGGCCGCATCAGTCAAGGGATGGCTAAGGAGGAAAGCAGCCTCTGTGCAACCTCCTATTTAGTATGGGAAAGCACAGGCTTAAAACTCACTGGTATTGGGAAGGGCCCATGGTCAGCTCCCACTTCTTTTTCCTTTACACATCAAATAGACCAAATCTGTTCTCTCTATCCATGCAGCTTCTGAGGAAAAGATAGTTTCTTTACTTCCACTAAAATTATTGACTGCTGAAGAAAAATTAAAATTCTTTACCCAGTATCTTAGTTTTGAAGCCTACCTATCAACTAATTGAAACCATGGTCATAAATGGCTAACACTCCTCAACACAACATCAACTCCCATGAGAAACAAATTCAAATCTGCTGTTATCTTTTGAAATAGAAGTTTAATGCAATAAAGGAAATGAAAAGTTCCAACCAGTATTTAACAGCCAGGAAATTTTTCACCCAATCTGATTTAAAACAACTATTCCTGTGTTGCTTTTCCATTAGAAACACTGAACACAAATCTCCACTACATCTTATCCCACAAAACATTTGCCAGAAAACTCTGTTTTTAATCTCTCCTACAGCCACTCTAAAATTCCTGAGCTCTGGGAATGCAAAGATTAAAGATTTAAAGCTGTAATAGAGATATATTTCTAAACTTCTTAAATATTACTCATTAAATTAGATAATTCCATTCAATTTATCTCCTTAATACTATTAATAAAACTTTGTATACCACAAAGTTTCTGATTTTAGAATTTAAAATTTTTTATAACTTTCTTCTACAAAAGTACATTAGCACTTCTTATAATGTGCCTTCAAATTAAATTCTAATTCTTTGGCACTTAGTTTACACAAATCTTCATTCTTCTGATTAATATTAGCCTATTGTTTTGCCTCAAAAGTCTCCTTTTTTAATGAAGATTGAATATATCTATAGAGTTTTAGAATTAAATTTCTTTAATCAGCCCCACTGGATCTATCAAATAATAATCAGAAGTAACATTCACATGTTTTAAATTTTCTAAAATACCATTATTTTACAAAAACGGAAATAACTGACTATTCCTTTCTTTTTTTTAATTATGCACTTAATATTTATAACTTCAAAGGCTGAAACAGAAAAGCAATAAGGATACATTTAAAAATTAAAACCTTCACATTTTTTCAATTATTTGAATTTTTTAATCTCAACCTAAAAACCTGTTAAACATTTCAACTCAAAACTTTGGAGACTAGTTTTATAAATGCTCTATAGAAGCATTCAACAAAAAGTACACAACCACTGTAATTTTGGTGGACCATCATCATCATTTTGTGATGGTCCTGAATACCACACAATATTCTGGGAATGATTCAGTATTTCACGTTTAATATTTATCTGTATTAACTCTGTAAATAACTCTTCATTCTCTATATTTGCCTCAACTTAAAATGCAAATTAGCTAAAACTAACATTCATAGCTCTTTCAAAATTTTCTGCGTCCAAGTAGCATGCAGTTACTGCACTATATAATATTTTTAACAGTTTACTTCTAAATATATTTTAAATTGTTTGTTGAAAATTTTCATTAAAATAAAATATTTTTAAACATAAACTTGTTTTACCATACTCAGGATTTTAATTAATGTCATTATCTGATGGAAGTACACAATCAGAACTAATTCTTTATTAATAGTAATTATTATAAAATCACAGTTAAACAATTTTGTACATAATTTTTTTTAAAAGAATATAAATTTTATTATGTAGAAATGTATGTAAACTACCTGATTAAATTTTATATTACTTTAGATTTTTTTTGAGCAAAAACATCATATTACTATTTCTAAAAAGAGTAATTTCTGAGCTCTCTGAGCGAATGAAATATCTTTGTCAACAGTGTACGATATGATTTTTGGATGAATACTGATTCTGAATGAAAGAAATCTTAACAATAATGATAATAAATAAATAAATTAAAAAAACTAAACATTAAATTTTTGGCTTGAATGATTTTAAAATTACTGAAAAAAAAAAAAGGAAATAGTGCATAAAATTTTTAAAATATATAGAGTTTAGTATTTTGAAAACATTTCTGATAAACATTTGAAGGTTTCCTACCTAAAAATTTCTAAAATTAGAACATACATAATGTTAAACATTTAGGAAGAAAATGGAAAACATTTACTTTTTGCTTTTCTCTCTCAACTTAGTGTTATGAATGAACATGCCTGAGATTAGATAGATGATCAAAAACTGAAGCAAAAGCTTTTTAATGAGTTATCACGTCTAACTATTTACATATATAAAATTAAAACACGAATTTGACTATACTTCTACAAAAATATTAAGTCAACTACAACATATTCAATTAATGATAGCATATGTTATTCAGTTTTATTCAATATATTTGATAAAGTGTTCACAATTGTTTCTTTTTAAATAAATATTGTTATGTTTCTACTAACATGGATAAAAGAAATAAAAAACTATAAAGTTATAACTGCTTAAAATATACAATTTAAGAAGTTAAAAAATGTTATACATTGGTACCTCTTATTATGCAAGAATACAAACTTCCCCATTCTCAACAAAAGTTGCTTACATAGTAAAAATTTCAAAATAATTTAAAAATAGTTGAGAAGCAAGTATGACTCCCACAGACTCTTAATAGAAATAAACTGACTTCCTGAAGAAAATATTTTTTTCACAACTGCATCTATAAAATACTTATTAATAAACAACCTTCAAATTATTTAAGTATATCGAAAATTTAGTATTAATCAACCACATTTCAGCTTAAAAATAAAATAATCATTAAACTAATAACATGTTCATTAATATCTATTTGAGAAAAATATCCAATGTTTAAGTGCAATATATCAATGTATTTGAAATCATAACTATTGTTATTAATTATTCTCAACTATTACTCAACAATTGCACCAACATTATTTTTTATGTGGTTTTATGACTTTAGAAAGTTATAGTGGCTCCATATGAAAATGCATTAATGTACTACATACTGATATTTGTATTTTTTTAAAACATTTTTGCACAGGTAGATTCCATCCCAAACTTATGAAGTTTAACCTAAATGTGATAAATGTAATTTGTACAAAGCAATATAAAACTACTGCATGATTTATAATAAAAAAATATTTGGACATATTGCTAAATTTGACATAATTGATGAGATAAAAAATTATATTCAAATTAATTTGCTTTTTTTAAAAGACATAATTTTTTATACAGTATGATTGAGAAAGTTTTTACTCACTTTACAACTACTTTAAATAGAATTTTAAAACTTGTACACCATAAAAAGGAACTCTTTGATTATCCGCAACATCCTGAAAAGTATTCATGAGGCAACATGCTATGTAGCTAAAACAGCAAAATCAGGACAACCCATGTCTTCGCCAAAATATATTTATGAAGCAACTCAGTAATATGTGAGTGTGTAGTAGACAAGCCAACCTTATTAGTGTTTTTTTTTTTTTTTTTTTCATTGATCCCAGTCATTAACGTTTGCTTTTATTGCACTGAATACATTTTTTTTTTTTTGCTCGTAAAGAATTGTCAGGACTCTGAAGTTTGCTGGCTGATGAAATAGGAAGTGTTGCATTGCTTCAGAAATATGCCTTTTGATCAAAAACCATGAAGTTGTATTTGATAAATAACTGAATTTTATACACCAAAATTTGCAGAACTCTGATTTTATTCAATCGCTGAGCACCCAAAGCAGTTGAGAGTTTATGAAGAGCCAAGCTATGCTGATGCCAAATTTTCACAATTTTCTAACATTCTTAGGTTAAAACAGATCATTGTGTACATGGGAAAAAAAATGCAAAAATAAAGGTTGGTGTTTTATTATGGATGTTTCTTGCATTTTTAGTTTTGCTAATTGTTTTTTCTGTTTTATGCAATTATTAGTGTCAGTCTTTTGCATCTTAGCTTGTCGAAAAATCAGTTGCCAACGGTTAGTAATTTTTCTAGAAGGGGGTATTGGCAATCAAAAAGTATCTAAAAAAGTTACAATTTCTAATTTATACAAAAATCAATTTCAATATACAAATTTGTAATTTAAATATTCATGAATTTGCATATTTAACCTTTTGTTTTTTTATCTTACACATAAACTATAAAAATGCATTTAATTTTTAAAACAATGGAGTTAACTATTGCTATTGCAGCCTACAACTTTTTATGTTTGTAAAAAATTACAAGCTCATATTTTAAATGGATCATTCTCTACAACAGTTGTCTCAAACCGGCAGCCCCTGAAGCAATTTTACATGGTCTGCGAATACATTTCCTGCAAATTAACTAGCATTATTATCAAATTGTTTATTATGACAAGAATTTAAAGATAGGTTCAAGATTATAATGAATTTGAGTCCATTAAATATGAACGTAAGTAATGCCCAGAAATTCTATAAATGGATTTAATTAATTTACTCTGATATAAAACCTGATAATTTGAAGACACATATTTGATTAAACCTTTTTTATACTTGTCAAAAAATAAATACCCTCAGTCATGAATTTTTGCAATAAGAATAATTGCTTTATTTGAGAATGCATAAGACAATAGTTTTTTTTTGGTACCTAAAGGTTAATAAGTCTTAATATGTCTTTTAAAAAAGAAAGGAAAAAGAACCTGCACCAGGCTAATTATTAAGCATCTTTAATTTGTTATAAAGATAGTTTCTAGTAATTTTTCTCCAAGGTTACAAACGCTAACAAAATCAAAATGCCACGAGATGTTGTAGGTGAAAGATACAGCAAAAAATAAAGAAGTTTACAATTATTTGCAAACAAAATATATGCATTTTTATGTTACACAAATATGACAAAGAAAATTTAACAAATAATACAAATATGATAGACTGTCATTATTCATACTCAAGTTTTAGGCATTTGTTTATTTTTAATTTAAGCAAGTTATTTAATGATTGTGTAGCAATCTCAAGTACCTTTCAAGGGAAATTTGAAAGAGTCAGGATTCTTGAACCTAGTGCACATGAGCTCATTTGTGCTAGTGGTAGAGAATTCAACTTGCATAAAACAGACCATGGATCTAATCCCAAGGTCATTATCATCTTCAAGGGCATGCAAAACTTGTGCACTGTTGCACTTCTCATTGGTGAGAATAGATGGCAGCACAAGCAGGCAATTACAAAGCTGAAGCCACTGAAGTCTCTCGTGCCATGCAATCACTAGAATGGCAACCCGGTGAACTACACACACTTCTTACTGAGGAGAAACGACAAACTACATCACATGTGGCCAAGGCACTCCTTTACATGTGCTGCACTTCAAACCCTAAGGGCGACACACATGGCAACAAACAAGGGTCTCTCAACCACCAACATGCATCCAGAGATCCAAATGAATATGTCCAAAATCGCAGCCACAGCCCATTAATAGAATGATCAATTTTAACGCACTGGTCTCACAATGACCAACCATATCTCCTCATATTGCATCAGAAATGCTTGAGAGGGGAGTGTGTGACGATCTTGAGAGCCACTCAAAGCTTGCAAATTTGAAAGAGTCCGAATTCTTGAACCTGGTGTACAGGAGCTCTCTTGTGCTAGCAGTATAATTATTTGGCTAGTATGAAACAGACCCAGAACCAAATCCCAAGGTCATCTTCATATAGATAAGTGAAAGGCTCATGAGAGCCATTAATGAAAATGAAATTAACTTCTATTAATGAATGTAAATATTTCAGATATTAGTAGTATAACTTAGTTATATATTGTGTAGATTTGTGTGTGTAATAAACATTTAAAAATACGAAGGTTGAATAATTTCTCTATGAGGCGGTGCATGAAGAAAGGCGTGACATCACACACTCAACACTTTCTCAACCAGAGGTTTAGATGACTGAAGAGAAACTTCAAGAGAAGCAGGTAAGAAGCTTTTGATTTTATTTTACTAAGAGTATATATATATATATATATAAGAATACTAAAAAAAGAAGATTTAGTAAACCTTTTTGGTGCAAAGACTGTTACATATGTGGAAAATTAACGCACCTCGCTAAAGTTTGCCCAAAAAGAAACAAATCAGAAAAGCAAAACACCTCTTCAGAAAAGAAAAACCAGAGAAAAATACTAGTGATAAATTAATAGCAAAAATTGGATCTTTATGCTTTAAACCAGATGAAATTTTTATGCAACCATTGCAAAAGGTAAATATTTGCGTTCCAGGTAACGAAGTCCCAGCCATAATCGATTCTAATGCTGAGATTTCTGTTTTGAATCCGCAATGCATGTCAAATTTCTCTATTGAGAACAACTGTAATACTGACCTAATTTTTGCATTTGGGGAAACCATCTCAGCTAAAGTAGCTAGAGTTCCTATATCCATCAGAAATGCGGATTACCCTAATCTATTTAAACCCATCAAAATATTAATAGCTTTAACAGAAAAACTCCATATTTTCATGTATAATTACTCCAAATGTTTATGATTTATTGACCTCTGAATCACATCTGCTTAGTGAGAATCATGATTGCAACACAGCGTCTCCTTCGCAGATACCGGAAGTGAGGAGTCATCAGTCAAATCGGTTCTAAGGTGAAAATCGCTTTGATCTATTTATGCTAGAAGAAGAACGAAATTTAATCCTAAATTATATTCAGGGTTAAAACGAAAGTGAGGATAAATTAAATGTGGGTTAGCATTCAGATGCCAGTATTTTTAAACAGCAGCAGAGAGACTGTGAGACATTATGCAATATTTTTAAAGACGCACAAAGAAATAAAAATGGATATTTTTTAATGGATGATTTGATTTATCATACTGAAAGAATTTCTGAAGAACAAGTTAGTCAACTGGTAGTGCCTGAAGTTAGAAGGGAACAAATTTTAAAATTAGCTCAATCTACTTTTGTAAATCGGTTAGGGATGAGAAAAGCAAAGGGAAGGATTTCTTATTCATTTTATTGGACAAACGTGTCGTGAGATATAGAAGAATACTGTAAAACTTGTAAAGAATGTCAATTATGAAGTAGAAAAAGAACCAGCAATCGTATACCCATTCCAGTTCAGAGACCTAATTCCCATTTGACACACTGAACGTAGATATAATCGATCCAATTGAACCTCCAATCAGTACTAAACACAAATATGTACTATGTTTAGTTGACCAACAATCTAGGTGGCTAGAAGCTGTCTTTTTGAGAACAATTACAGAAAAATCAACATGCTACACATTATTAGAAATCTTTATGAGAATGGGCATACCTCAGGTAAAGCTAGTGATCAAGGCACTAATTTTGTTGCAGAATTAACACACAAATTTCATGCCCGATTAGGAGCAAGTTCTAGATTCGCAACACTAGTGCATCCACAAAGTTCGAGATTAGATGAATAGTACAGTACAACCAAGTTCTAAAAGGTATGCTGCATCATATCATATGAAACGACTCTAAAAACTAGGACAAATACATCCCACACCTGTTATTCACTTGCCAAGAAATCCCAAATTGAACTACAGGAGTATCCCCATTTAAATTAATGTTTGGAAGAGATGCTAAAGGTCTGCTGTCAGTATCAAAATCGTTATGGTCAGGAGAAATTCCATTACCAATAAAATTTGTAAAAGTAATGTTGATTATCTACAAGAACTAAAAATGAATTTAGAAACAGCAGCAGAGCAAGCATTTATAATAGCAGAATTGAAACAAGAAAACACAAGATATGTCAATTGAAGAGCGATATGAAAGAATTCAACCCTGGAGACCAAGTGTATCTGCTGATTCCAGATTCCAGTAATAAATTATATGTCAGATAGACAGGACCTGCAGAAATAGTATCTCGTTGTAATCCAGATTCTTACAGAGTAAAACTGACAGATGGTAAAATAAGGAGTGTTCACATAAATAAAATCAGAAATTTTCATCCAAAAGTACAAGTGATAGGTATAATATTTGAGAACGAAGAAGAACTAGGAGAAATCCATTCCACACCCAGTGTGAGTGATAAGTCAGATAATTTTCATCTTTGTGAAGTTGATTTAAGCCATTTAGACAAAGATAAGAGGAATGACATGATGAACTTGTTAAGAAAATATAACAACTTATTTATAAATAAGGTAGAAACTGCCAAAGTAGGAGAGCATAAAATAAGATTAAATGACATCGAAAGAAAGAATACACACATTTATTGAATTCCAGAAGCATTGAAGCCACAAGCAGACAAACAAATCAGAGAAATGTTGACAACGGGACTGATTGAAAAAACCAACACCAAAATTTCGTAGCCTATTGTCTGTGTTATGAAGAAAGACAGTAATCTTCACCTTTGCTTTGATCCAGCAACGAAAGTAACTTTAGATGTAACTTTAGGTGCAGTAACGAAACCAGATGATTTCCCTATGGAAAATCCTAAAGAGCTCTTATTCCATATGGGAAAGCCAACATGATATCAACCATCGATTTGCTCAAAGGCTATTAGGCCATACCATTGGAAAGAGTCAAGAATTAGCATGTTTCAAGACCCATCAAGCTCATTATCGAATGTAAAGCCATGCCTTTCGGGCTACGCAACGCTGATGCAACATTTCAAAGAGTGATGAATTAAGCAGTTTCTAAATATGAAGATTTTACTCGAGCCTATGTAGACGACATAGCAATTTATGCAAATAGTTGGAATGAACATTTAGTACATCTTGACACCATTTTTTTGAAATTGTTAAAACTAAAGTTTTCAGTAAATCTAAAAAAATGCTCCTTTGCTAAAGCTCACATTAAGTATCTAGGACATATCATTGGTTCCGGTAATCATCCTACTTTGATCCAGAGAAAAGTGGAGGTTATCCAGAAATTAGCTACACCTCAAACCAAGAAACAATTGAAAAGTATTCTAGGCCCATGTAATTATTACAAAGACTACATTCCACATTACACCAAAACAGCTTTTTCATTAACTGAGCTCAACAAAAGAAGAAGTCCTGAAGGGTTGCGCTGGATAGAAAAACAAGACAAAGCATTCAAGAAATTAAAGCAATGCCTAGTGAAAGCACCCAGTCTTTATAGCCCTGTTCCTGCCTTACCTTTTACAATTTAACGTGATGCATCTTCAACAGGTATTGGAGCCTGCTTATCTCAATGGAAAAATGGAAAGATATACCCAATTAGTTACACCAAGCAGAAACTAACTAAAACACAACAAGCATGGCCAACTATCGAGAGAGAGACCTATGCTGTTATTTGGAGCCTGAAAAAGTTTGAAACTTGGATTTTTGGATCACTTATGGAACTGATAACTGATCACAATCTGTTAACTTTCATTACAAAGAACATACCACAATCTTCTAGGTTACAGAGATGGGCTTCAGCATTACAAAAGTATACAACAATTTTGCATTGCCCAGGTACTAAGTTGAACAATGCTGATGCATTGTCCAGACTGGAGACTATCGAGTGATTTGTGTGAAAGAAAGTTTTTATAGACATTTATGAACTCTTAGAATTATTATTATTTTGTGTGTATTCTTTTGCAGCTGTTCTTATAAAAACTTTAAGTAGCCATAGGAACTTAGAAACTTAAAGTATTATTCTACTGCATTTAGAATTATTTAGATTGCTAATTGTTTATCATTTATATGTTACAGCTTCAGCAGAAGTCTCGTAGTAGATGTAGAGTAATCTGTATAAGTTATGTATTATGTATCTTTCAACTTCAATATTGATTGATTTGTTGACTTTAGTAGTTAAGTAACTCTTTTGTTTGACGTCACCATATTTTGCCATATTTCAATAGGGATGGGATGTGTGATGTATGGGTGTAATCAGCAAGATGTATAGAGGGCATCAAAAGTTTAGTTTCCAGGAGGGAGACCTAGAGAGAGGTCATAGATAAGGGGAAGGCTCATGGGACCATTAATGAAAATGAAATTAACTTCCATTAATGAATATAAATATTTCAGTTATAAGTAGTGTAGTTTAGTTACATAGTGTGCAGATGCGTGTAATAAACATTTAAAAATATGAAGAAGGTGGAATTATTTCTCTATGAGGCGGTATATGAAGAAAGGGGTGATATCACAGCATGTAAAACTCGTGTGCTGTGGCACTTCTGATTTGTGTTAATAGATGACAACATCGGCAACCAGCGCCACGTGAGCACACCAACATATGGCTGCTACAGTTAATTCTGCACATTAGAAATATTTGAAATAAATTTTGGTTTGATATATATATATTGGGTTGGAGGGAAAGTTCTGTCGTATTTTAAATAGGCAGGTGATTTTTCTTGTAAATTAAAAAAAAAAATCTGTCTAGTGAGTCAATTGGATTTTTTTTTTGGTTTTTTTAGCTGCTGTATAATATAAAAGGTGCCCTTTTTTACCGTTCATCATTTACTTGTGATATTTAAAGTGAAAAACATGTCAGTAGATAAAGTGCATTTATGACACTGCATTTTATATGAGTTCCAAAAAGGAAGCAACGCATCGGTTGCATGTGAAAATTTGTGTGCGGTATTTGGAAAAGATATTGTAAATGTTCGTACTTGTCAAAGATAGTTTAGCAAATTTCGTTCCGGGAATCTGAGCCTCAAAGAAAGTGATCGATCTGGACGACCATCCAAGATCAATAATTATGTTTTGCGATCCATGTTTGAAAATAATCCACATTTAACAAGTCGAGAAATTGCAGAAGAGTTTGGCATTCATCATACAACTGTTCGAGATCACATTAAATCTCTTGGGTTTGTGTTAAAGCAAAGTATTTGGGTTCCACATGAATTAACGGAAAAGAATTTGTCTGATGGTGTAAGAATGTGTTCATCACATCTGATTAGACACAATGTGGAGCCTTTTTTGGACAAGCTGGTTACTGGAGATGAAAAGTGGATTCTTTACGAGAATATTAAGAGAAAAAAATCTTACTGCAAACCAGGAACATCATCAGCAACAGTTCCAAAACCAAGTGTCCATCAACAAAAAGTACTGCTTTGTTTGTGGTGGGACAAGAAAGGTCCAGTGTACTACGACTTGCTGAAACAGGGAAAAACCATCAACGCGGATCTGTACTGCAATCAGCTGGATCATTTGAATGCAGCTATCAAAGAAAAAAGGCCAGTATTAGCGTCCAGAAAAGGAATAGTGTTCCACCACGATAACGCTCGCCCGCATACTGCAATGGTGACACAACAAAAACTGAATGCGTTAGGATGGGAATTCCTTAGTCACCCACAGTATTCACCTGACATTGCACCATCTGATTATTACCTGTTCAAGTCTCTGCAAAATTATCTAACAGGAAAAAAATTCAAGTCTTTTGAAAGTGTTTCTAAGGCAGTTGCCGACTATTTTAATTCCAAGGATGAGAACTTCTACAAAACAGGATTTCACAGGTTACCTGAAAGATGGCAACAGGTTGTAACAAATAACGGAGCCTATATAATTGATTAATATTAAACACATATTTTTATAAATGAATTCAAATGTTTTCTTTAAAATACGACAGAACTTTCCCTCCAACCCAATATATATAAGTGATAAATTTAGTATTTAGCTATTGATATATTCAAATTATAAGGCATAACTGACAAATATTTCTTGCACATTCCAGCCTTTAGATTTCAGGCATAAAATAAATATAAATTGGAATTTTTTCATTTGCATCTATATTGCTATCATTTATGTACATTTTGATAAAAATTTAGTAAATAAAATTTTGAATTTAGTTTAAAAAATTTGTTTTGTAAAAAAATTTTTCTTTTAGTTATAACAAATATTGAGCCCATCAGCTGCTTTCAGCTGCATTTGGCTTATTTGCAATTTGAGTTTAAGACCACAGCTCTATAGGATATATCTATATGAAAAGAAGGCTCTAGTGTAGATTTGGGTGCCTTTTCGATTGGCGAAAAATTTTGTTCAGTTTTGGCGATGAAACCCCATTTCTGGTTACCATAAGAGTTTTAACTTGGCTTTAACTTTCTGATTTTTTTAAGTGAAAATAAATCGATGTACGCATGGACAAAGGTCAAGACAATGTGCAATGACTAGTTTGTGCAATTCTCTGATGCTTTTTTAAGTGAAAATAGGTCAATGTGTACACGGACACGGAATTTGTGAAATTCTTTGACTTCTTATTTTGGTTTTGTGCAGCAGCCATCTTGAAATTGTGCATTCCTGGCGCCGATCTTGGCGTCAAAAAAGAATCGCCAAAAAACAAGGAGCATCCAATTGTAAACTTTTACAAAAAGAATTTCTGCATAAATAAATCAGACAGCTATCAGAAAATTTAACAACAAATGCATATTAGAGCAAAAATGGAGGTCCAAATATTAAGTTAAAAGAAAATTAGTTTGCAAGTAATTAAAAAAAATTCTATATAATATTTCAGATATATAACTTTTGCAGAGACATTTTTTTGATAAATTAACTGTTTTATTAAGTGTCACATTACTTTGTTAGATTTTTATGAACATAATTTGTGCGTCATAAAACCAAACATAAATACAGTTTTTATATTTAAATATATATTTTTTTGCATCAGATATTTAAAAAAATTATTATCTTCTAGGCAAAACTCTTACATTCATAATATACAGATTTCATAAAGTATTTTACCTGTATGAGGAGAACATGACACTTTTCCACGAATATCTTCTATAATTTCTTCATTTTTAATTGTAGATTTCATTACATCATCACTTTCGACCATGTCTTCATTTACCTCAGAGCCTAATCTGAAATTTAGCTGCAAGATACTTTTATTATCTAATCCGTCTGAGGAGAAGCAAATACCATTTTCTAGTGGGTGTGTATGTAAATCTAAATGCTTACAATAATCATCCTTGCAGATTTCTGACTTGCTATCATACATTCCGTACTTTGCTTCACTGAAGAAACAGTTGAGGGTAACAACGTATAATCTTCGAATCAAACTAATAGCTTCAGTTTGGTCCTCTTTCGAGAGGTTTTTGAATGCATCAAACAGTTCATTCAACTAAACGGAAATAAGTTACGGTATTAGTATAATTTAAAAAATAGCAAACATACATATTACATATAAAATGTTTAACAGCTAATACAAATTTGAATAAATATATAAGCTTAATATTTAATACAGTGCTGCTTTATTTTACATTTACTACCAAAGATATTCACATACAATGATCCTTTATCAGTCCTGGTAGTGTCACACTATAATATACCTACCAATATCTCTACTTTTAAAATGCATTATCTTGCAATTTCATATATATTTGATATCCTCTGCATACTTTTGTATTACTCTGAGTACATTTGTGTAATATAGCATGTGTGAGAAACATCTATATCTTTCCCATAAATTTGCATACTAACATCTTAATCAGTAATGAGGTTAGTGGTGCTGGCAGCATATTGTTGTGCCTCGGTTCTAATCCAGAGGGCACAGATATTTGTAAATATATAACACGATGCATTTAAAATACTGTCAATGGTAGAGAAAGAGGGACAGAAGACTCTTGGATGATTCTCCACCAAATTTGGGATGAAGCTGGACAGTTCGTCTACCAAAGTGGCAAAAGCCTTAATTAATGACAAGCACTATCAATCCCCTCTTTGCCACAATGAAATTCAAAGTCCTAATCTGCATCAGGAGAATTAATAAAAAGAACATAAACTTATACCAGGTAAGACATAAAATATGTAATGTAAGTTAGTTATCCAAAGGATTGATTAGTTATCTAAGGGATACATACATGCTCCCTTGTATTAGATATATAAATTTATGTTCTTCTATGTTTTTCGTAACATTCTTTCTAGCATTTCAGGTAAGACTTAGCCAAAGACTCTCATTTTACAAATTTCATTTGAAAAATAATAAAGTCAATTTATTTGTCTTATTTATGCAAGTATAATTTTTTACCTTAGGAAGACAGCATACACACCATAGCTACGAACCTCAAAATAGAAAAAATCAGGAAGTTGTCAAGAGAGAAAACTGCAAAATCTTCACCTTGTGTGGCAATGCCATTTTAAAAGAACTACAAATGAACCTAAATGTGTGTTATAATGCATGACTTAGGTTATTGAACTAGTTTAATGTGATTCTGAAATAAAATATATTAATATTTAGT
Source organism: Stegodyphus mimosarum (assembly GCA_000611955.2). Classification (NCBI taxonomy): domain Eukaryota; kingdom Metazoa; phylum Arthropoda; class Arachnida; order Araneae; family Eresidae; genus Stegodyphus; species Stegodyphus mimosarum. The sequence goes on along the minus strand of KK121579.1, from coordinate 487,152 downwards.
CATATTCTAAATTTAATGTTCTTTATGTAATTTTACCTAGTGTTTTCCTTAATACTTTTATACTGAGAAAATTCTGAGTAGGGAGGAAAAGCTTTTATCTATCGAAGTTCCTTAAATGTGATGAAAATGAAACTAATAATTAATGTATATATTACTGTGTGGATAAATTTAGAACTGTAGCATTTATTAATGTAAATCAGAGTTAGATACAAATAGTAACTGATTGAACATTATTTGAAACTTCATGAAAAGTTCTACAAATGTCTACAGATTATCTCTGATCAAATACAATTTAATAAAAATGTATATGTACATACTGAAAATCTATAGGTATAGGGAAATCAAATTTTCACAATTTAAGTTTAATTTAATAAATTTTATTCACTGTTGGGAAATTTCATTAATTACTGCCAATGCATTGGGAAATATTTCCCTTAGCAAAAGTTAAAAATTAAAAAGCAGGAGATTTAGTGATCTATTGGGAGATGTGAGAAAAACTGGAAGAGCTAGCAGCTGTGCACAGTACATGTGCCATAGTTATCGGTTAAAAATCATTTTTTATGATAATAACACTTTCTGATGAATGAAATATACCAAAATATATCAGCATGATTTACTTGAATTGCCTGAAATTTATTTTACAAGTTTTCCTGCTTGCCACTCTTGTAAAAGCTACCGTTTATATACTCTCAGGTAAGGGAAGCAGAATTAATAACTATATTTTAAGTAAATATTGTCATAACTGTATGCTAGTAAACTTACGGAATAATAAAATAGTAAGTGAAAAAAAAGTCTTCAACATATCTAAAGGCATTAAAATTCCTTCATATTGTATATTATTATGCATAATAGCTGCTGTAAATGTTTATTTGCATATGTTGTCTTTAAGTACACAAGAAAACAAAATTTAAATGCTGCATGTAAAATATTAAAATTTTCGTTTCTTTCATGGTTCGTTTCTTTCTTAAGCTGAAAACTAATTTCTGATATATTTATAATACGGAATCAACAGAATAAAATTTATTACATTATCAAAGATAAAGTAATAAAATTAACTGTTTCAGTCGGAAATATTCACCTTTTTTTGTGGCATATATTTGCAGAAATTAATTTTAGTTTAACAAAATGATTCATTAAAAATTTAATTATACTTTATGGAAAAGTAAACCAATGTGTATTTTGACAGAATGTTCCACTTTTAATGCAAATTAAATTAAATTTTATTAATCTTTCTTGTGTACTTAATTAGAAAGGAAAATATTTAATACACAATTTTGTACCTGATGCTTAAAGTCACTTAACTGACATATATGGTTCGTCATAACATAGACATTTCTATTAAAAAATAACAGTTCCCAAAAAAGATATCATGGAAAGATAGAAATGAAAAACTTTAAATGTAAACACTGTCATTTCATTAATTTAACCGTCGTACAAAACAAATGTATACAAATTGTATGCAACACTCTTGTTGCCATTTTCGAATGTAATTTTTAATTGGCAAAAATCTTATTCCTGACATATATATATATACATACATAAATATGATATCATATAATGTACAGTTTTCTTACTATATACTGGAAGCAATAATTTTTTTACCAAAATATTTTTTTAAAAATATTTTATACTACTAATATAATTGCTGCCAACTAATTATCATTGGTCGGGAAACGAAATAATACTTTGTATGGCAACACAAACTCACATGAATATGCGAAATCTTGTTATTTAATTCATGATCTAATTCGTAAAAGCGTTAATACTTCCGGAGAAACATGTTTACGAAAATTGTGTAGTTTGTTGTCCGAATTGTTTATTCAGAGTGTCTTTATTTATGGGAATTGCTATTTTCAACTGAAGGTTTGTAAATATTTTTCTTAATGTGTCTCGTGTGCTGTCAAATGTTTTTTTTTTAATAAAACAAATTTTTATTGATAAAGGTTTGGTAATTCACTTTCTGCAAAACAATATTGTGGGACTAAATAAAATGTATATATTTTAGTGTAATACGATATTTGCATTCTCTAATGCAAGCTTTTAAAACTGAAAAATTCGGGTGAAGTTGTTTATTTTGTCTAAATGGTAAATGTGAAATGAATTAAAAGCATGAAGAAAACTTGTAGATGGACATAGCGATTAGATGTGTATGAAAATATATTTAGTAATAACCCATAACAGCAGAGGTGGTGCGTTTGTTGCCAAATTAGCAAAGTTTGAATTGGTGACTTTAATGTTGAAAATAAAATTTTAATAGGTGAAAATTAAAAAAAAATTATCCAGCTTAAATCTTTTAAAATGTACAGTTTTGCATTCCCTGACATTCTTACTAAAATCCAGCGATTTCTTAAAGTGCCTGTTCACTGCAGGTACCATTTTGCTGTTTTCAATCGAGTAACCATACCTCTGTTGTACTCATCTGTCTGCTGGAAATCCTTCGACTGTCAGTGTCGTGACATTCTCTGTACTAACGCTAACGTTTCCTCTGCGTTAGAAAAATAATTTGAAAAGTGATTATTGTGCCCAATGCAGCAGTGTAACTATTGCTGATTCTGCAGATTCCTTTCTTTATTTCATGCTTGACCTGCATGAAAATGCAATGCATTTTGCATCATTTGTATAACTTGGTGCACCCTGCAATTTACATATTCTTTGGAACATGTGTTCATGTTGTCGCACTTTCACTGTTGTGTACAGGCCCGTACCAAGCCTAATTGGTGCTGTCATGCAAATGTCTAGTGGGCGCATTTATGTATTAATGACATTAAAGGAAAATTGCTTATGGGTTAACACTTAAAATGAAGCATAGTAATATGAAAATCCCCCAAAATTACATTTTGTCTTTTAATTTGTCTAAATATGTAAACATTTTGTGCTTTGTTTAAACCCACACTCAAACATATTTGTTGAAGAATTATACATATATTTAAGTTATAAAAAGCTGCCCAACTGGTTTGGTGGTTAGCGTTACTGGCTGCCGTGCAGAAGGGTTCGGGTTTGAATCCCGGAGAAGGAATAGATGTTTATAAACGTGTAGTGCCCATCCGGCGTAGGGGCACTCTAAGTATGCTATGAGTCCTATCGATAGGCTAATGGTAGGGGAAGAGGGGTGCAAGATGCTTGGACCCTTTCCCCCTCTGGAGTACTCTCCATCAAAATTGGGGGCGAAATTGAGCTAAATCACACTGTCACCTGTAAGGTGCTCAAGGCTGTTGTGAATGACAGGTGTATCTTGAGCTCCTTGCAATGAGGAATTTCGTGGGCTTGGGCTGACTGTAGGTCAGATAAGTCAGCATTAGTCAACAACGAAGTAACACTTAAAGCAAAGCAAAATAAGGCCCAAATGCGGTTTAGGGCACTGCTTGGCAGCGATTGTTTTTGAATGAGCAATAAACGCGCCAACATGGGTAACTCCGTATATCCGCGAAGATGGCTGACTGGGTATTTTGAAGCTAAGGAAACATGTAGTTTTCGCGCATGCGTGTTTCCTATTTTATAGAGAACGGTTTTATTGGTAATGTGAGATGACGTAGCGGTTTATTCGAAATTCTGACGTGTTAATTTAAGTAGTTATTTCAGTTGTCGTTGTATTTTGTGTGTTGAGTGTTGGCTATTTTCGTTCCGTATATTTCGCGAAATACCAAGCCGCTATGGATTTAGCTGTGATGCTGAGAGAGGTGAGTGAATGTACATGTACATTTATTACTTTATTGGAAGTGCAAG
>KK121579.1:459556-482058 GCA_000611955.2 Stegodyphus mimosarum | reverse complement strand
AAGTTAAAACGGAACGGTGTGTACATGGTATCGTTTGTAATTTTAATGCCCTTTTAAAAAAAATTCCTTCTTTCTGGGATGCCATTTTGGTTACGTTTTCGCGGAGCGTGTTGGGAAGGTTATGTAACGCATAAAATGTGTAAGTATTACAACATAAAATGTAAATAATTAATTTAAAGGTAACTGACGAATATTTTAATGATCGTAATGTTCGTTTTGCATATTATTTTATTATATTTTTGTGGCAATAGTTTTCATACTAATTTATGGTTTAGAATTGTATGTTTTGTTTACAATAGGTTTTCGCGGAGCGTGTCGGGAAGGTTGCAATGAATTGCAAAGACGTTTCGCAGAAACGCGCCGAATCGGCGATTTTCAAAAAATCGCCAAGCAGTGCGTTAAACCGCATTTTCACCCAAAATAATATACTAAACACATTCAATATTAAATACATTGCTAGACACTATTTATGAAATTAAAAACATATTAATTTACATATCTAATAAGTTTGCACTGAATAAATTGTTGTTTGTAGTGTAGTTTACGACAAGGTTCAAACTGTTATTACAGCAGGGCACAAAAGATGCTCTAGAGCTGATATTTAGGGATATATTCAAAATTATTTTGTGCATATTGTTATGTTGTTGATAATGATATAGCTTACAGTTTCAACCAGCGATGATACATTTCTTCCAAAAGTTTACAAAAACTTCAGTTCATGCATAAGATCTATACTATTTAGATCGGTTTGATTTTTATCAGTTAATGTTTTTTGCAGTTTTTGACATAACTTGAGCAAATCTTGTAAATACATGTGTACAAAAATGCACGACACCGATGCATAGGTAAGAGTAGAGGCCGGCGCCGTAGACATGTTCAACAAATTGCTTAATCCTTATTTTGTGTCTACTGTTGCAATCGTAGTAATTTGTGTACCATTTATCTTTTTTCTGATTTTTTTTTTTTGGGGTTGGAATGCGCTTTAGCCCACTGCTTGGCGGCGATTGTTTTTGAATGAGCAATAAACGCGCCAACATGGGTAACTCCGTATATCCGCCAACATGGCTGACTGTTTGTACGTTGCCTACATTGTGCAATTCGCTGAAGTTTTTTTTAAGCTTAAACGGAACGGTGTGTACATGGTATCGTTTGTAATTTTAATGCCCTTTTAAAAAAATTCCTTCCTTATGTAACGGCAGAAAATGTGTAAGTATTACGACATAAAATGTAAATAATTAATTTAAACCTAACTGACAAATATTTTAATGATCATAATGATCGTTTTGCATATTATTTTATTATCTTCTTGTGGCAACAGTTTTCATACTAATTTATGCTTTAGAATTCTATGTTTTGTTTACAATAGGTTTTCGCGGAGCGTGTCGGGAAGGTTGCAATTGCAAAGACGTTTCGCAGAAATGCGCTGAATTGGCGATTTTCAAAACATCGCCAAGCAGTGGGCTAAAGCGCATTTTCCCCTTTTTTTGTTTTGTAATTGTTTGTTGTTATTGCTATTCTACATAAAAAAAGGTAAGTACTATGTTAAAAAAAAAGTAAATTCAGGTTAGCTTTTTAATTCAGAAAAGTGATGATTTGAGCAATAATTATTCGAAAAATGTCTTTTTTTTACATGAACCACTTGTTTATTAAGCTAAAAATTATTATCTTTTGAGAAGAAAGAATTGACATACTTATGGAGTAACCACTGAATTTAAAATATACCTGTTTGAGATTTGAAGTGAAGTAAAAATAAATGTACAAGGTATTCTGAAATCAAAAATTAGCCACTTTGCGATTTTTAGCAATACAGGAAAACCGAAGGAAAATGTTTCGTTATTTCATTACGTCTTAAATAGATACCTTAAATTTGATTTATTTACTTAAATAAACAAAAGATTACCATCACCTCCTTGAATTATTTGGTATTAATCTAATATTTTTTCCAAGCAGTGATTTAAAATATACACAGTTTTTCAGAACTAAGGTGAAATATTACAAGCGGTGACTTTTTGAGTGTTTTGAAGAAGAAGTATTTTATGCAATAGTTCTTATAATAGTTATTTTCTACTTTTATTTTTACTTCCACTTTTTCTGCTTTCATTTTTCCCCAAATGTCAGAAGAAAAACAGAAAAAACTGTCTGTGTATCAGAATTTAATGAAGGAAAAGAAAGTGAGAGGAAGACTTAAACCAGAACTTAAAATTATTCAGTTTTTGCAAAACACAGAGAATACCCAAGCTGGCATTATTAGCACTAGTTGTCCATCAGTGTGTCAGCTACCATTGAAATTACCAAAAGAACCTAATAATAAGAAAGAATTAGAAAGTGTTTTCACCCGCAAATTACCTTTAACTTCAATGCAGCTGGTCGAAAAAACAGAACAAATCTAGTGAAATGTACAGTTTCTGCAGCAGATACACATTTGCCTGTGCCTAATGATGCCGAATTATGCCCAAGTCCATTATTGGAATCCCAAGTTCAAGCCTTAATAGAAAATGGTTCTGGATATTATGAAAACCTGAGTTTGTTTCCCAAAAGAGAAAAATGGATGGAAATTGAAATTTTTTTAGATGAACTTTTGGCGAATCTTTCTAAACAACAGAAGCATTAAAAGGGATTGGTTGCTAAATTCTGCTGAAAAAAAAAATTCTGTTTATTGTTTTTGCTGCAAAATTTTTAACAGTTTCAGCAACGTAAAACTGAGTAGTTCTGAATTTAATGACTGGAACCATTTAAAAGAGCACTTAAAACTTCATGAAAAAATAAAACACATTTCTGGAACCTGCTTCTTTGGTTGATATCTTAGAATGATTAAGAAAGAATAAACCTGTTCATTCGGAATTTCAAAATTTATTAAAAAAAGAGACTAAGCATTGGTGCGATGGTATTGAAAGAATTATCTATGCCATTCAGTGTTTAGCCAAAGAAAACTGAGCCTTCCTTGATTCCAGTCACAAATTATTTGAAAGAAATAATAATTTTTTAAAGTGCATAGAAATGATCACAAAATCTGACTCTATCATGTCTGTATATGTTAATAAAATTCGAACTCCAAAAAATATGCCTCATTAGCTTGGAGATATAATTCAAAATGAAACAATTAGCTTATCAGGGGATAATATAAAGCAAATTATTTTAAATAAGGTCACACAGTATTTTTTTATTTTACTTGAGTGTATCCCTAATGCCAGCCATCAAGAGCAGATATCAATTTGCATGAGGTATCTTAATTTAGGAAGTACAGACATGAATATTGAAAAATGGTTTTTAGTATTCTGTATTACATCAGATACAACTGGTGATGGACGAACAACATTCTTTAAAGATTTTAGAGGAAAATAGTTTAGATATTAGTAATTTACGTGGTCAAGAATATGACAATGGTTCAAACATGGGAGGTACACAGTTTTCGAGTAATTATGCTCAAATTGTTGCTTTTCTGATTAAAAAAGTTAACCCAAGTTTAGCATAATATGTAACTGCACTTACCTTTTTTTGTGTAGAATAACAATAACAACAAGCAATAACCAGAAAGATAAATGCTGTACAAATTACTATGACTCCAACAGTAGACGCAAAATAAGGATTAAGCAGTTTGTCAAATGCGTCTACACTTACGTACGCATCTGCATCACATATTTTCACGTTCAAATAAGACAGAAGAGAACACCAGAGATGAACTCCTGCCCTGGTTGTAACTTTGGGTCAAATAAGACTGTGTGCTAGGAGTAAGGGGCACTCAGACCAGGCAAATTCGAGGCTGCCTTAACGCAGTTAAACGCCCTAACCTGTAGAGGCGATCCAAGAGGTCGCTAACCTATCGGTCGAGCCGATGAGCTAAACTGAGTCGACAGGGATACTTAGCAACTCGCAATCTACGTTCCCGTCCTGGAGGGATCAACAGGGGCTCCAACTCCGACAGCAGAACAAAGTCACTTAAACGCTGTCAGACAGACGGGCCACCAATCCGGCCTGCTAATACTACATCATGGCATACAAGTGTCAGCTTTAGGTGCACCCAGGGAGAAACCAAGAATAGATATGAGTTTGCAATTTTGAGGCTCCAGGCACCCACTGAAAACCTCAAGCAGTTTAAAGGCTCGCTGAATTTGCCAACTCCACTGACAGGGGTGTTTCGCCCTGAATAACCATGAATATCTGACTATATAGCTCCACCATAACCAATGGAACAAACAGAGCAGTACCATATGGTCCCTGCCGAACCTGAAACAGCCATTGTCAGCGATGACACCAGTCCTGTGGAGACTGATTTTAAACACCCATGGCCGAGATTGCCTAGGTACAGACCCTAATCAGTAGCTTCCCAGGTTTTACCGTAGTTGACCCCCAGAAGGGTGTTCAAATTGGACAAGAATATTCCTGTTCAGACAGGCAGTGAGACAGACTGCTTGCTTTAATGATTGCCCAGTGCCTTTTTGACTTACCGCTGTTGTGAGCCGCATGACCCTGAACCTATTGTTGGTGCGGCCTGGTCATGTAGTATCTTGCTTACCATTTTCAATTAAAAGCAAGCTATATATATATATATATTAACAAGAAAAGAAGAATTTATGAAATTGGGAATAATGTGCAATTGTATGTTGGAAAAGAAACCATTTGGCAGTGCAATATTTAGCAGCTATAAAAAGTCTTTATTCTGAGAGTTGCTTTAGTGATCACAAATATCATATCTAACCTCACTGTAGTTTTTTATTGTTGGAATGAGTAACTTACTTCTATCTGGTGATGTTACAAGGGATTCAACATGCAATAAACATCAGTTGATGGTATAATTACATGAGGAAATCTGTTTAAAATTCATGACAAAATATTCACCCAAGGAATTCTAAGGAACTGATGAAATCATAGAAATTGGTTAATTTCTCTTTGTGAATGAAAGAATACTGCCATGGTACTGGATTTTAGGCGGCATTTGCCGTAACCACTGTGAGTGCTTCTTGTTACAAGTTCGTAACAGAAATGCAAGAATGTGTATAGACAACATACAAGACCATGTGAGTGAGGGATCGTTGATATGTACTAATAGATTGTAATAAATGCTTTAAAATTTGTGATTTCATTCAAAAATAATAAGAATAATGAATATTTTATAAGGAAAAATTACTACACAGTGAAGTTATGAAAAACTAGTTGGATCATTGTTTCTCACACTTACATAAATCAGTTACCAGTTATTTCTTGCCAATGCAGAAACACACCGAATCACCATTTTTGCCAAGGCTGTTACGGAAGACAAGTACTTTTGCTCTTTTGTCAGCCATATCTAGCTGCTCTTTTTCTCATTCAGCAGATGTTAATTCTTTAGACCAACTGTAAATAAACCAGTCAAGTCACAAATATAATTCTACTGTCCTTGAACTGATTTTTTTTTTTTTTTTTCTGAATGCAGGGAAAAGCTACATCAATGAGATTACATTGAACGAAAGCACGGATGTTATGAGTATGTTGTGACATACTCATAACATAATAATCATATATAAATAATTGATGCTAAATTGTGCTGTTTGATGACAGTTTCATGGTTGATGGGATAATATGTAATTATCTGAATTAGTTTTGTTTAATTATAGAAGTTATTGTTTAGAGATTGATGCATTGCTGAAGGATTATTATTTGCAGGAAAAATATAGGCTCTTTCTTATTATTCTCAACCCATGCCTTTCAATTTGTGAATTGACGAAAATGGCAGTTTCGACTGTTTTTCTAGCTTTGGCGGATAAACCCAATGTTTCTACACAGAATTCCATTAATATAACTTTATTTGTTGAAAAGTGAACAGCTGTGGTAAGGGAGATATAACGATCTTTGTACCAGTTTCTGATCTACTGCATTTTGTTTGTAATTTTTGGCTTGCACTTTTACAAAATTTGGTCATATAGGAAGTAGAGCTTCACGGAATGTTAATTTTCACATATTTTCTTATTGGGCAAAACACCATATTTCTGATTAACTCCAATGTTTTCTTTTTCATCTGTTTGTATGTTCAGCATTCCCATCACAACAACCAGTACTTTCTTATTAAACAGTACCCTTGAAATTTTCACAGGGTATGTTGTCAACCATTGTCAATTGCATTATGCTATCTCTTGCATATAATTTTTGACTCCAAATCTCTGCAGTTTTTTTAACGTGGCATTCAAAGCATTTTTTTTTCCAGTGTAGGTTTACTCGATGTGAAAACCAGATCAGTTCTGCAAAGTTTGAGTCACATTGATGGTGAACTAGGCCTTATTCCCTTTTATTCCACTAGTTACCGGAGTTCTTTTGGATTTTCAACATTACGTATATGAGCATTCATTCAGAATAATTAAAATGGTATTTTATAGCTCACAATATAAAGAATTGTAACAAGCATTTTCTAGTTCCTGCCTTTTACATACATTCCAACACTTTGACTGAATCATTGATCCTTAATCTGCATGCCCCATGATTCCTACCATTATTGTGTTTGCTTGTCTTTTTAGCATTCAGATGAGGAAGCAGTCTGCAGTATCTCATTGCCATCTTAAGAGCATTATGGGCTTCTTTTTTTTTAACAAACAACAAACCTGGCATTTAAAATCTGAAAAATGGGAAATATAATTTTAGTTTTTATTACATAGAATTAATTTAAACATAAAATGTATTCTATGAATGACAAGTCAATTAACATACACAGATTAGCATTGGTTAAAATAGCACTGTGTATTTGAGTATACCCTATGGAAAATCCATTGCTGTGGAATCGTATCAACTTTTTTTCCTCTGAAAAAACAGCGTTTCTTGTGCTTCCACAATTTTACCATTATCACCTCATAAATGGAAATTTAGCAAAAGAATATGTGCTTAAAATTATTGGATCAGATGCAATGACCACAGCTTTCTGACATAACTGTGCCAATTAGGGATTACATTTTCATTTATTGTATCACGTAATGGGTATCAGTTCTGCCTATCAGCAAATAAATCTCAATACTGCTAGAAATAGTATACTTACCTCTGAACCCGTTCCCAAAATAATGGAGTTTAACACAGCCGTTAAATGTTAATTTACTTTTCTGTTATGCACCTGCCACTGATTTTGGCAGTACTATTGTAAAGAAATGTGTATGTGTTTGAAGATGCACTACATATGCATGAATAGTTTCAAAGTAGTGCTGTCATTGGGTCTTGGCATGCTTCTTTTTCACAGGCATAAAAAAGTGTGACAGGTGCATAAGGGAAAAGTACCAATGTTAATTTATGACCTATCTTGATGAAATTTTGTGGGAAGAGCTAATAAGAAAATGTCAAGAAATAGGTATTCTTCTGTTATGAGGACCAGATTAAGAAATTTATGTATATATGCATGTATGGGTGTAAGTGTTCGTGTATGCACGTGCATATGTATATCCATACATTTCTGAATCTGGTCCTGATAAAAGCCCAATATTATGAAGTGTCATCCTGGAGCGCAATATTAACATGATCACAAATGCAGCAATAGTAATAATTGGTGTTTTTCGTTAGTGATAGCTCATAACCGATAAGATATCAAAGCATATCCAATTGACAATATTGGCTGTGTTAAAAAACGATAAATTCGAACTTGAAAGAAGAAAGAACTGAGTTGTCTGCTATTTGTGGTGAAAGGAGCAGCAGTTATCATTTATGCTTGGTAAACTTCCTGTAATGTATTCTTAGCTTCATTAACTATAAATATATAATTAAAAAGAACTTTAGATGTAGGTTCATAAAAATATTACCCACAAAATTTTACCAAGACATACAAATTATATTATTACAAAAATTAAATTACAAACCATATTGTTAAAAAAATATTATACAATACTGTTTCTATAATAAGGTAAAAATGCGTATTACGGGCCAATTTGGCGCATTTTCGAAAAATCGCCAAGTCTGTTATTTTCATGTGTTTTAGAAAATCACTAACCCATCATATCGCCATAATAGATCGTCGCAAATTTGAATGAATCCTGTAAACATGCAAAAACATCTAAAACGGAAGTTCAAGAAAAACAGCAATAAAGTATTTGAAAGTAATAACTATGTATTTTATGGGATCAGCAACATTAAAACTTTTCATATCATGTATCATTTTTAAGACGGTAGCAAAATGGAGTAAAACTTTTTAGCACGGAATTCAAGAAATTGTAATGAGCAGTAAATGAGCAATAAATGATCAGAAATCATAGATTCATATTTAAGATAAAACTTTTTAAAAAAATGCAGAAGAAAAGGAAGATAAAATTCAAAATTTCGATCTACTGAAACATGAGCAATAGTATAGTAAAAAAAACAAAAAAAAGGTTATACAATTTTAACTACGTAATTTATATTTTTACAATAGATTTTTATTTATAATAAATAGTAGAAACTCGCATTTGTTTATATCTACACTAAAATGCAACAATACAATGGAGATGAAATTCAAAATGGTGCGCCCATTTCAATCACGTGCTTAACCACATATAATGGACACACACCTCCATTCACACAAATCTGTCGCATCTTTCCTTTCAACTAATTTCATACTATTTTTACACTTAGGTACATATTAGCAATCAAACCATAATTCGTGCACCATTTATCACACATCTTTCGCCCTTTTCTTGCAACCGAATCAAATAAGTAAAATCCACACGTTCAACTCTTTTGAAGCCAGCCATTTTGCTCACACAAGCTACTAGAAACGCAGTGAAATGACGAAAATTCAGAAAGCCCGCTTAAATACAATAAACTGTGACCTTAAACCGTAACGATTTTCATGACGCCAAGAGGTCACCAGATTTGGCGCGATTTCGCTTTATTTGGCGACTGGCCACTAAATCTGCAGTCTAGCCCTATAATATTATGATGTTTTAATGACCTAAGTTTTGCTTACACTTGTTTCATGTTACATTGATTTATATTGATTTTACTTCTGTTTATGACTGTTTCTGTTATGTTTTTTACTGTTTATGAAGTACTTTATAGTTATTTCACTTGAAGAAATTTGAATGTTAGGCACTTAATATTTTTCTAGTAGTTACCAACAAATCATAACAAAAGATAAATTTGAATTAAAATAATTTTCCTATTTCAGATGATTACCGTTTCAAAGAAGATTTCAAATTTCCGGAATTTAGCCTACTTGACTAGGTGTTATAGGACTATATATTCTGGGAAAATTCCTCAATCTCCTTTAAATACTAGTTTTGAGGACTCTAGTAGCAGTGGTAAGGAATATATTTATACCACATATATTTTATGTTTTTGGATTTCAAATTGAAAAGTTATAAATGTGAAAGTGGTAAGGTGAATCTCATTTATTGAATATTCTATAAATATTTATATTCATGTAAACAAAAGTGTAGAAACTCCAAATTAAGATTATAAATCAGTATTGCACAGTATGATGTAAAATTATTTAAGAAATCATGAGGTAATAATTATTGTTTGTTTTGTTTGAATTGTTTTTGTTTCAGTTTTGATGTGTGCATTCTTATTAGACCCCCCCCCAATTATTATCTTTGATTATATTTATATAGGTACCTTGCAGACATTCTATGCATATTTGTATTTAAATAGGCATTGTGACAATCAGAGCAGATTCTTATTAATTATAAGATAAGCTGTTCATAAATTGTTGTTCAAGATCAAGATTCAACAAAAGTAATCAAAATCATATGCATATCTATCCTTTGCCTCTGGCTGTAGAATGTTATTACTTGCTTTTATCTCATCTTCTGTTTTAAATAATCAGCATACTTCATTCCATTTTTAAAAAAAAATTTCCTGTATTAATACCATAAGTGTTATAAAGTTTACCATAATTGTTATAAAGTCTATTTACAAATGAATCTCTAATCTATTATTGTATGCTCGTAACACAACTTAAGGTTTTCAATTTCTTTTGAATTCTCTCAATACATTTGTTCTTTCTGCATATGAATATTTTGCATTTGTTAGTACTTTTGCTTATGAATCAAAAATCATTGTCAGTGTCAGAATGCCTCCATCATCTTCTCTTTGTCTTGGCAAGCTTCAGGTTTACTTTGAAACAAAAAATCTTAATTTATCAGCTGTAATTCTGATTATCATAACCATGTAATTGGTATGTGATACCAATAAAAATTATCAGAATAATCAGTTAATAACTATTGTTACATTTCATAGCTAGTGTTGTTTGAGTATATATACATTTCTAGATAATTTACTACAAATTTTAGCTAAATCATTGCCAGTATTTTAAAGTAATTGTGCATGTTATTTTCAAGCAACTTCTCTTATACGGAAGTTCTTTGTTTGAAATTCCGTCAATGTTTTGCATACACATGTTGCAAACTCGTTACTTAAACAACATGTATCATGATTACTGCCAGATTGCAGATGTGGTTAACACTATTTCTATATTTTGATTTTCCTTGTTAAAGTGAACTCTACAAGTGTGCTGGCAGCATTTAAAATTAATTTGGGGTAAACTAGAAAATCATTATAGCAATCTTCATCAGATAAAAGAGTGCAGTGTATGGGAAAAAGTAGCATGTGTTTGTGGAGACCATAATTTGATGGCTAAAGACTAAGTAACTAACAAATGAAAAATAGTGTTGCTATAATAGAATCAAAAATTGGTACTTTCTGATGCCTCATTTTTAACTGTCTATTGCACCATCTGATGGAAATTGGTTCTTCAGCCCAAATTTATATCCGTTGCTCAAACTAATGACAAGAAAAGGAATCGCGAAACAAATTATTGGCCTAAAGACTTTCCTCCCTTACAATTTTTCATTTGCATCTCTGAATACCTCCAGTAAATTGGTGGCTAATTTTGCAGTGCCCCTCAGTATGGGAATTTTCATGATTTTGAGGGACCAAAAAGCATTTTCTTTTTCACTTGATGGTAAGTTAAATACGATTGAGATTTTAGAGGAGGGAAAATGGCAAAGAGTATGAAAAAATAATGATATCATGGAGGAACTACTGCTTATTTTCTGCTTGACAGAAAGTTAAAAATGTAACAAAGGAATGTTATCATGCAGTCTAAACTAAATGTGAAAATCAAATATGTTACAAGTTATAAATATCACAAAAAACTGCTATTTTGTTTCCAACTGACTATAAATTAAAGGTGGTAAACATTTTAGAGGAATAAAAATATTGGCTATATAATATTGCATCGACAACTTCATAATCAAATAAGTATGACAATTACATACATTTCATATTAAAAATCCATTCATTAAATTTGCCAAATCTGGCAAATAATTTTCTGATTTTGGTCACTGACCGAAGTGATTGATATAACAACTAAGTACCTATACTTCTTATCTCTGATTGTGTGATACTGATTTATATGCATGTAAAGAGTAACAAATAAAAATATTTTTTTCCCATTATATTTTGGACATTTTTAAAGCAGTCTTTATATCACAGTGTATTAAATATAGTCTTTATACCTCAGTCTATATGTTTATTAAATTTATCTTTACCAATGTATACATGTTGCATGTAAAATTATGTTTTGTTGGGAACAAAATGTAGACTGACTGATGTGTGAGATGTTTTACATATTAAAACATAATATAGAGAAATTCAGTTTTATTTTCTGTAATGTTCTGTATGTTTAAATTTCAAGCACATTCATTTCAAAATATAATTGTGATATTTTGAATTGATTTCCAGGACACAAAAAAGAAGGATATGGCGAAAAAGAAATATTTTTACTTGGACCAGCTGATTTGCGAACTCCATTACCGGGAAATACTGGAATTCCTCCTCTTTCGATGATATATACAGTATGTTTGGTTTACATTACTTTCTTAAATGATAAATTATGAGTATTTCTGGTAAATTTGTAAATAATGGAAATCTTATGCTTATTGAAGGTTTTTTATGACTTTATGTCAAAGAGGTAAAGATATTTATCTGAGAATGTTTATAATTTTGTAATATAACTTCTATGAAGTATTAGATTATAATATGATATTTTCAGATTGTAAATGTGCTCTTTTTTAAGCAGCTGAAAATGATGTGTTTTCAGTTTCTACAGAAGGATTAGTAACATTTAAGTTTTAACATGTAAAATTTTACATTATAGCTCAATTTAATGTAAAAAAAGGTATTGAACTAGTTATATGGTTAATTTTTCTAACTGTAATGTCATCCTTTCTCTTATTACTGTTATACATGGGGCACTTACACATTTTGAGAATGATTTCGATAAATTATTAAAGCAAATGTTTTGGAATAAAATTTTTTGTGAAAAGTGTATTATTTGAAATGAAGGATATTGTAATTGCTATTTTTAAATTTATCCTACTTTAAAAAAATCTCATGTAAATAAACTGGGGATTGAAGGATATGTTTTTGTTCTTTCTGAAGAAAAATGATATGTATTCCATAATTCAAAAAGGTTGTGAAATACATGGTGTTAAAATTTCTAAGTGCAAATTATGTAACATTATTAATTGGAAAGGGAAAAGTCATCAGTCATTATTTTTTTTGTGAAAAGAAGACAACAAACAGATATCTGAAAAGGTATAAATGCTTTCTAATGTTTCTAAAATTAAATTGAAAAAAAGAGAAAATCAATTGTTGCAGAAATCAATTGCAGAGTCTTTAAATACATTTGTAGTAACAACAAATAAAATAATAAATGAAGTTTTACAGCTTAAAAAAGTTAAGGAACATAATGTTCATCAGCTTTTGTTGAGGCATGTGGCTCAACACAAAATTTGTAGAACCCTGTATGAAAATTATTTTGCAGGATATGAATGGAAATATGTTGCGACCTTTGATGAAACATAGGCTTATCTAAGTGACTGAAAAAAAAAAAAGCTTGTTTATTATCGAAAATGAAGAGAAAAAATGTACAAATCTGATTTCATCAATGCAAAGAAAGTTTCAGTAAGGGGTTATGATTGTCGCAGGATTGTCTTGCAGTGGAAAATTAAAAATAAGAAAAGTGGGGAAAAAAATGTTAAAATATCTCATTGTACTATTAAGAGAAAGTTTTACATTTGATATTTGTAGAATTTCCATTTCTTTATCCTGATGACTTTCAAAGAGTGAAACTCATCAAGCCAAAGCAACAAGTTGTACTTTTAAAGGTACCACTACATTTCTTGAAAAAGTGAAGACTGATTTTGCATAAGTATCTCTTCAGTGTTTTTCTGCAAAGTCTGTGGCATTTCACCTGTGGACTACTGTGCTCCTGGTCTATTGAAATAAGATGCTTCTAAGCACAGACCCATAATAATTGATGGACTCTGAAAAATAGTGGAATGGGAATGGAAATGTTATCCATAGAAATTTTATGAAAAGCATAGAAATCAATATCCATATGAATTTTATGAAAAGCCTTCATAGCGTACCCTAAAAAAAAAACTCTCAGGTCGAACATTAAAAAAATTGCTCTTTACATTTTAGACATTACTTAAAACAGCACCGAAATTATTTAAAAAATGTGTAAATGCCCTCTGTATGAATCTTTGTGTAGAGCTGTTATTTTTAAAGTGGAGGGAGAAAATTGAATTGAATATTTCCTCTTCATTATTTCCTTTTTTCTTTTTTTCTTTTCTTTTTTTTATTGACAAGACACATTTAATAAAAGAAATAATGATTAATTATTTAGTATGATAATTTAGTTCTAAAAATTTGATATTCGTATGTTAGTAGAGAAAAGTATGTACAGTTTTCATAATTGAATTATTAAAGCTGTTATTGTAACTTATTAAGAATTTCTATTTTTGGTGTCATTTTGAAGATTCAGTTTGTAACATTTTTCCTCCTCTTCAAGAATAGAATAAAGGAACTTCCCAAACCAGCTGGAGACAAATTAGAAGCAATTTTAAGTACATTACCAGAAGATAGGCACCAGAGTTTGTTTACTCAAGTCGCATGTGTTATAACAGAGGTAAGAATTTATTATAGAGAAAAAGGAAAAAAATAAATAAATAAATAAAATATTTATTGGTGATGCCCGCTGTAAAAGGAGTGGGAAAATATCCAAAGAGAAATATAGAAATTGAAAGTTTGTCTTAGAACGGTTAAGGTTGCAGCACAAGATGATCAAATAATATATATATATATATTTTGAATAGATGGCATCTTCCCTTTTCAACCTGTTTGCTTTCTAGATACTTAAAATATGTGTTAGTACTGAATGAATATACCAAAGTACCAAAATTAATTCTTCTTTTTTGAAGATACCATCATACTCCTATTTTTTTTCTTTTACTTCCCATGCCCACCAAAATTTGGTGTAACAATTTATTAATGAAAGAATAACAAAATTTATTCTGTGTATTCATGTGTTAAAGGTACCTGTTAGCACTTTTCAGAAACATGTTTCAAAATTTTGTGTTTTGATATTTCTTTGTGGAACTTGTATTAAGAAACATTCAAATATCACTAAAATTCATGAAAAATTTTGGGTATAATATTTCTACAGAAATATCCATTTAGAGGATTTGTTTTTGCATGATATCTGTATGTGTGGACAGAATAAAGAACTCTTTATTCCAAAATAAATAGATTCAAAATGGATTTTTTTGTGATGTCTGTAGCTGTCTGATGTACCTATCTTGCATAACTCAAAAGTGATTAGCTGTAGAACATTGAAATTTTGTATATGTATTTGCTATAACATTTAATTTTGCACCTCCTTTTTTTATTTCAATTGGGAATACAAAAGTAAGAGTGTATGTATATATATATATATGTACCTCCTTTTTCATGGCTTAAAACTCCTTACCTAGTCTTTATTTTCGCAGTGGTTGATCATCGTCATATACTTCCAATTACAGAAGTGTTTTAATTGATGAAAATATTCATGTTTTAGCAATGTCAAATTAAAAAAAAATAATTTTGGACAAATAATGAAATCTAACTTTTAATCCAGATTCCTGGTTCCTGTATTTATAATTGGAAAAGTTTTATGCTCGTTATGAAAAAATCAAAATACAAAGTACTCTCATACTTGATTTGACTCCAGTAAGATAAAAATTGACCAGGATATTTAATTCAAAATTTGCAATTTTTGATGTCATTTTCAATTTGCCATGAGGGATTTGTTAATTAAATTAGAATAATTAGATGAAATAAGTTTAAATGAAGTGCAACAAAAAATTTATATAATTAAATAGGCTGTACAGTTAAGTTGTGGTGTCTGCATCAGATTTTCTCCTTTTGAAAAAAATGTGTTTTGTGTATTTTGACTATTTAGCTATGGCCTGCACTTATTTCTTTGAATGCAAGACAATGGTCCACTTTTGGAATAAATAATTAATCCAGTTGATAGCAATTTTTATTAGCCATGTCTAAATATGTGCCACACTATTAATAGATGTCAGCTTTCTCATGCAGCAATAAATAAAATTTGTTTGATTGGGGGGAAGAATTTGAGAGCATTTAAACCTGCTTTTTTAAAAAAGATATTACACTTCCAGATTGGCTGAAAAAAGACAACATATGATTGCATTTGGTATTTGTTCTTAAAAATGCATTCGTTTGGGAGAATTTTGATGGAAAGAAAGAAATTACATCTTCTTTGGGTGGAATATCATTCATTTTAATTTAAGGCACTCCAGCTACCAAAAGAAAAATGTCAAAACCAGCAATACTATAGGAATCAAATCAAGGAATCTTATCTGAAAATTTACTGTGTATTCAGTGGTACGTCTGTCCACTTATATAATAACATACTTAATTTTCTTTGTCTATTTATAAGAAAGAAATGTAATATTTATTGTTAAAATTTTAAACACTTTTTGTAGTTTCCCATGTTGAAATAGTAGTTTGAATGAATTTTATACATGGTCCATTAAACGATCACCTAATATGGTATAGTTGTTAATAAATATTTATAGTTTTGCTGAGTTTTAAGTAATTAAAGTATTACAAAAAAAAACATTGTTTTTATGATATGCTGTTAATTATTTGTATTTGTGTGTTATTGAAGATATTGAGGGTAAAGAATAATCTGATATTTATGTGCTTTTTAAAAATAACTATTAGATAGTTTTATTAAGCATCTTACAGTAGATTTGTTAAGGAGAATAGAGATATCATAATGTAGATCATTTTTGCTTAAAAGGCCTTTCTTGTACTGTATTAATTGACAAATGGAAAAGATATGCAACTGACTGGTGTAGATAAAGGCTAATGAATATTAAATCTGAGATCCAGTGGTGGACAGTGTCATGTCTTGTAAACAGTTAATGACATCCAGACTGGTTATGGGATTTGCTATACTAAACATTCAGCCTTTCCTGTCGAAAGCCAGACTCCAACTAACTTTTATCCCCATTTAGAGGACACTACTTACTTTTAGAATTAAAGAGAACCAGCCACTACAAGCAATAGACATTTTTTTTTAGACAGCAGTATAATGTTTAATTTTTAAAAGAATGTTAAAGAATCAAATTTTGTAATCACATCAAAATTATTAATGTTTTGTTTACAATTTTAATTTACATGCATCATTTATGCTATTTTTTTATTTTTTACACTCTGTTAAAAGTGAGAGACATACATGGGTCTTGATATAAATATACAAGAATTTTTGTATAGAAATCATAATTTGATTTTCTGAAAATAAAGCATGTATCAGATTTTAGAACTTTTGTTCTCAAAGCAGTAATTTTGCAGATTTATTATTTTGGCAACCTGTGCATGCATTATAATTATAATGAGGCCAATTTTAATAATGAATATTCATGAAACTATAACTTCAGAATATTTTAAATACATTCTTTATTGCAAGACTTCTTTTCTAACTTCATGCTGTTCTTTTTTTTATAGAAAATCTATGACTTAATAAGCAAATTTGCTCTTAGAGTACAGTATATACTCGTAAATATTATGACTGTGTAATTTTGAAGTATGAAGAAATGAAAACAATGGTACAGTAATAATAATTGAGACTTTGAATGTAACATAGTAAGCATAATATAAAACATATTGTAGTTTTTCTTTTTCGTCCTAAAAAGATAACCTAAGCAATAGTCAAGTCATCACAGTGTACTATAGAAAGCTCTACTATTTAATTGAGTTCAAACAATGATTAATTGCCAATAATAATTAGTTTGATTATATTTGATATTAGTATTTGACTTTGAGGATCTGCAATGAGAAAGTTTCAGCTTTTTTATTTAAAAGGAAAATTTTATAGTAATTAAAATTTTATCTAAATCTTACATGTTTGTGTTATTCTCAAGGTATTTTTCTGTTAAAGCCAACTATGTATTTTTGGCAATATATTGGTGCATTTTGGCTTATTTCTTTCCTCATACCTTTGTCTTGATATTGTATGAAGTGGAACAATACAGGCTGTTTATAAATGAATGATGCGGCTTTGAAACTTAATAATAAATCAATGTGTTATTTTATATGGTCAAGTTTACAGCATATGCAGCAGCAACTGTCCAAGTTTTTGATGCATTACTCACAGTCCTTCAAGATGTGCACTCTTGGTCACATGACACACAACTATATTATAATCAAATTCTTTCCATACTTGATGTATGGAAAGAATTTGAATTAGAAATGAAGGAAATTATGGAAATTAGATGAATGGAAAGAATTTATAATATAGTGGCATGGTCATCGTAATGGTCTGTAGTCTGATGTGGCATGGTCATCCTAATGGTCTGCAGTGCATGTTTTATCCAACCACAAAATTCCTCAAGGGACACAGGCATTGGCAGTATATAAACTTGGTCTTTAACAAACCTGCAAAGAAAGCACTATCATGGTGTTAAATTTGGTGAATGTGGTGGCCAGGAGAGAAGTTTGTTGCCCCACGTCCAATTCAGCATTGGTGAAGAACACGATTAAGAAGCTCTCATATATTCATGTGAAAATGGGGTGGAGCATCATCCAGTTGCAAAATGTAATCATCATTGATGCTGAGCAAGGGTAATAACCAGGTTTCCAAAATGTTTAGAAATGAGCAATTGATCAGTTTCTTCTTCGAAGAAAAGTGGGCCAGCACTTTGTCGTGGGACACCGCACAGAAAAAATGCACAAAACTCATGCTGCACTGAAATCACAGGTTATGGACACCTCGAAATGGAGCACATAGAAAACCTTTTTCCTGTTGCAGCACCATCTTGGAAACTGATGCTGCAGCTATGCTATAAGCATGACAAGTAAACAGCAGATAGCACATGAGAAACTTGGACAATTTCCAATCCTTATGGTGCAGGTTTTATATCGGTAAGGTAATACATCGAATTAGTATTAATTTTGAAAACTGCACCTTTCATTTATAAACACCCTGTGTTTTAAGGAACAAGGAACTTTCTTTAATTTCATGCTCAAATTCTTCAAACACCCACCGTAGTGTAAGAGACAGTCTAAGCTATTTTTTTCTCTTTGTGAATAAGTTTTGATCAGTTGCACCAGTTTTGTTGCAATATTAGGATGAGATAACAAGAAATTGGTTCATATTTTTATTATGTAATTATTCTAATCAACAGTTATGCGTTTCATTTGAAACAAGCTTTGGTTTGCAGAACTGAATAATGCTAACTCCTGATGCTGTAAATAAATGAATCATACAGAAAGGCTAGAGGAATGGTATGATCCAATAAATAATATCTGTGCTGTATGCCTTTTTCTTCTTGATACGAGCTAAGCCTTCATAGCTGTTTCAGTTTCGAGTTGGATTTTAATTTTGAAGGGGCTATTTGAAAACAGTCTTTGTTTATGAAAACCATTTCTCTTTTGAAGGAACATGGTAGCTGCTCCCAAGTCATGAAATTTATGACCAAGAGGAAAAAAATTAATTAAATGAAATGTCATGTGAGCAGTTGTTATAAGGGTAATTATCATGAGGAAAGTAAGCAAACTATGAACTCATGGCAAAAGGAAATGTGCCAAAAAATGTAAAAAGTGGTATGGTTTTAATGGAAATGTACAATTTTTTGGCCTTTTTGCTCCATTTATTATTTTGTGTTGTATTATTTATTTTTGTAGGAAATACTTTCTACTCCTCAAAAGATTGATTGTGTTGCTCATGATTGTCCTGTGCTTTTAAGAAAAGGTAAGTTTTTATCAATGTAAGTAGTATATGCCATATTTTCCCATGACTTGTTTAAATGTAAATGTTTTCCATTAGGTATTAAATATTATTTTTAAAAATATTGGGTCATCCAGGAATACTTTTTTTTTTTAAATACTATGAAGCATAAAAACAAGAAAATTTCATTGATTATCACTTAAGTACCATTTTATTCTTTCTGTCATCTCTGTGGCAGCTGGAGAGCAATTTATCCAGTACAGAACCATTTAAAAAACAGCTTCTGCATTTTTTTTAATGGACTCTGACTTGATTTATTAATTTTAAGATTCTGTATCAGCAGTAACAAAATAATTAGAAGAAAACACGTTGAAAGGTTTATAACTATGGATTTACTTATGAATGACAGCAAAGTTTTGTTCAAATTATCAGTTTAAATATTTATGCACTAATACTATTACTGTCTTTTCATTTTATTATAAACTATACTTTCAAAAATGTTACTCACTGATTTAAACCAAAACAAATATTTAAAATTATAAACAAAGTCGTATCTGAACTGCTTTTAGGATTTTTTTGGAGTAATTCTAAAGTGTGACATATAGAAAACCCTTAATTTCATTTGATTAGCAGAGATCTCAGACCATACAAAAAAAATGATGTATTAAAAGTAAGATAAGAAGTTTTCAAGTTTGTAGCACTTTTTTTCTTGGAATAAATATTTAAAATTATCTGTTTATCTATTTTTACCTTCCACCAGTCTGTAATGTTTTAAGTTCAAAAGCATGATAGTGAGTTTTCAGTCAATAAAAATGGATTAGAATCCCCACATGATTTTACTAGTTTTACAATGGTGTCTGTCTGTCTATGTGTGTGTGTATCTAACAGTTTTTTATCCACATTAACTTTTAGATGAAACTTCTAAAAATTTCTGTGTGTTGCATTTATTTAAAGAGTTGATTAGATTCTCTGTCAAACTAGGCAACTGGAAGTGGACCTTTATTTGAAACCCATAACAATTTTTTAATGGACATCTGTAAATGGTACTTTACTTGAAACCCATAACCATTTTTTTTAAAAATATATTAAGATATAATCCAATCTACCCCCCTCCAAATACTTATGTATTTTAAAAACTGCTTAGGAAAAAAAAAAAACCTGATTTGTGAAGTTTGAAACTCTGTTGCAGTTAAGTGTTTTTCAGGAACTTTCATTGTTAATTTTGAATACTGCTTATTTGGATGCAGAAACGGATGATGGATAGGTAGTGCGTTCCCTTTTGCATTCTGTACTCACATTACATTATCTTTTATTTTAATCATTATTTGTATGCTCTGCAGGTTTTTGGAAAAGGTGTTTTGTCCATAAGAGATTATATATTAAATTTTTCTCAGCATATTTTCTACATAATTTTGTAATTTTCCATTTGTGTTCAGAATTTTCTTGACCTTCGAAATCAGTTCATTTTTCAGCTGAATTCCATTTATGTTAAATTTGTTTAGCTTTTGATTAACTATAGATTTTCTATGTTGTTCTTAAAACATTACTTGAATTTTATTAATTTCCGTTATTTTTCTTGGATGAAATTTCTGTTACCATAATTTATATAAAATAGCATGAAAAATTTCAATAATTTTTTAAAAACAGATTTAGAGTTAAATTATTAAGGTATAAGTTCTAATGAAGTTGCTATGCTATAGTTTTTTAAAAACAGAGCAGAATAATCATTTTATCTATTAGTAAAACAGTTATCTATTTTGTTATTTGTTAAATTAATGGTACTGTTTTTTCTTGAAGCAGTTTTTTTTTTTCTGTTTTCAAATAATGTAAGTTTTGCCCAGGCACAAGCAAAGCTGTTATGCAGCATTGGAAAAGGGAATATAATTTTAATTACCACTCTGTAATCTATTAATACTTTGTTTATTTTTTTTCCCCTTGATATTGAAGCAGCTGTAATTTAACAGCTAGTGTTTACCAGATTTCTGATAATCAGCTTTCATGTTATAATAATTTTTTTTCCTTATAATTAACTGTGTTCTGTAAAATAAATTAAGTTCTGTAAAGTAATGTCGTTTGTATCTGTTTTTTGTTTCTCAATACTGATAGTCCTCAATTTTACGATGGCCAAAACTAAGATTAAAATCCTTTAAGTTTGTCATTAGTTTACCTTTGTCACTAAAGCATTTTCAAAATTAAAGCAAAGACTTTTGCTGCTCGAAAATATGGATAAAAAAACTGATCTTTTCACCAAAGTTGAATAAATCCAAGAAGAAATAATATTTTGTTAGGAAATATATGTTGGGAAAAAAAATCAAATGCACAGCATTAAAAAATTTTCTCCTGGTTTCAGAGAATCATCCTAATGTGTAACAGTTGCTCATCTGTTATTTTCAGTTTAAAGCATTTATATATTGGTATGTTTTTGTTTATATTAATTACTTTTAAGGAAGAGTATTATTAGTTTTATAAAAAGATGTTTGTATGTATGTAGTCAGAGCTGGTGCCAGTATGGATGCAACCAGTGTGGTTACACTGGATGGTAAAATTTAGGAGCTGCAGAAGTTATAGCAAGTGATGAAAGTCTAGCTCTGATGTTTATGTAAATGCATATAGAATTAAGTTATAAATGAATGAATTTACAAAAGTTGCATAAATGTGTGCATTGTGAAATGTATTATATATTAAAGCTTTATTCATAGGAATATAATCAGAGATATCAAGAATAAAAGAAGTCTCTGATTTAGTCACAGTTGAAGTAATGAAATCCCTGGAAAGGCATTTGTCATATGTCAAGGACTACTTGTATATTTATTCAGTATATTAGTTGTGCTTTGATATATTTTAAATTTGAGACATTTGCTCAAATAGTTTGAGATTATGTTACTTCTCTTATTTTAAATAAAGAAATGTATAGAAAATAAATCCTTTTTTGAAGTCTGTCAGTGCAAAAGAATATTTTATCTTTTGGAAGAATTTAAATCTGATAACATGTGATTTTGAATTACATGTTTTAAAAATGTATATAATATTCATCTAGCGAAGAAATTTTTGTCTATTCAATTGTAAAACATAGCTTAAAATAAGCAAATGATGCTCATAATGAAATAGTTTCTACACATATTTATTGTGGGATTTTTATATTTGAATAAGAAGGTTTTCCTTCCTTTTATTATATTTTATAACAAATATGAATTTCTTTCCAGATTTTGCTGATTTATTTCCGAATAGGAATCTGAATAATGATAATCTCACTGTTTTAACTCTTTGTCAAAAAACAGAAAATGATATGAGTTCCTGGAGTGAAGATGCTGAAGTTGAGAGAGAAACATTAGAAACTTTTGTATGTGCAATACGATTTCTAATTTTATTAATTTTAAATTTGATTTCTTCTGTGAAATACTCACTCTAATTTTCTTTCCTGAATGTGATTTTTTCTCTTTTGACATGTCAATTCAGAAATGTATGTACCAGCTTCTGAAAAAAAAAAAAAAAAAAA
>KK121579.1:439293-459500 GCA_000611955.2 Stegodyphus mimosarum | reverse complement strand
TTAAAAAAAAAAAAAAAAAAAAAAAAGTCATGTCTGAGTGAGTTAAGTATACATTCTTAGTTCATTTGATGCAAAAGGTAAAAAGTTAACTAGGTAGTAATTGACAAAATAATTTGATAGCAGCTGGTAATGATGATTAAGTGATTTGACAGGAAAGCAGCCTCCATTATTTTGCTGTTTACATTTTCTTTTATTTGAGAGAGTGAGAAATATGACTCAATCCAATAAATTTTTTACCTGTTCTCTTTTATAAATTAAATGATTTTAAATGTACCTGTTTTTCATACATAATAGAATTTTATTAAGTGACTCTGATCTGCTACTGATTTTAAACTGAAATGAGATGACAATGCTATGTACCATATTTTTTGACATGTAAGTTGATATTTTAAGTCAACAAAAAATACTTCTCGAGAGTGTAAATCGACTTATATGGTGGGTATAAAAATGAATGATGATTTCTGTATATATTTACTAAGGAAGTTATTTATTATATTTAATAGTGATAAATTACATGCCTTTACCATTCCAGATAAAGTATTAATTAAATAAAAAAATATTTTGATTTATGAAAGAAAAATATTTTTTTATGAAGAGAGAGAGAATAATAATAGCTCTATGTGTTGCTGATGCATTTGGATCATTGTATTGATGGCTAAATTAACAGAAGCTTCATTTCTTTTTTCACACTATGCTTTTTGCAAATAATCAATATATGTTGTAACAAAGAATTGAAATAATTAATTTTTAAATTGGTTTTATAGTAGTCTTGCCTTTTTTGCCTTCAGAGATTTAAAAACCCTCATCAATTCATAATAAGTAGAGAATACTCATTATGAACTGGTCATATCTAAAATTGGTAATTATTTAAATGAAATCTAGATGTTGACTTGCACATCAAAAATTTAGTAAAGTTACCTCAAAGGAGAAAATTTTCATAATTTAGAATTTAGCTATCAGAAATTTTCAAAATGGGTAAAGAAACTGGCAAAAAGAATTTTTAAAAAATTTGCTGTCAGATAACTGCTTTCTGTGAATTTATCAGCAAGTTCAGAATCATTGTCTTGGACTTCATATTTGTAGAAAAGATTGATTGCTTTAAGCATGGACTGTAATTAAGATTGATGAAGTTGTAGATTCTGTTAATAAAAAATGCTCAAGTAAGAGCCTAAATATTAAGTTTGTGGACTTTTCTGAAAAGATATCAATCAAATCCTTTCCAGGAACAAGAATTGTAATTATTATTGAAAAAGTTCAAATTATTCATCCTTTAAGCAATATCTGAGGGAGTAGAGTTTAGTAGAACAATGCTAGAATTGATTTCTTAAAACTAAATTGGTTTATTGATGAAGCTGACTTTTCACTTTTTTGAAATCGTAAGCAGACATTTGGTCTTTCTATTATGAAATATTCTTTAAAACCCAGTGGAAGTTGTTTTACAGTTGAGACAAGCAGCAGTTTGATTTACTTTTTATGTTCATTTTCAGGAAAACTATTGATTCATGATGCTGTTAAAATATTTCTTGGAGTCTTCATGAATTCTTTATTAGGGACCTTTTAGACACTAATGTACTCTACAAACTCAAAAATTTCTAAGAACTCAGCTCATTTGTTTTCAGATTTTATTTACATAAAGTGCAATTATGAGAAGAGATTTCAAAAAATGATTATTTTGGTGGATATATAGTTTTATAAAATGAAGTATGCTTCATTTGTGCTCTTTTTTTTTTTTAAATATAAAATTCATCAGAGTATTATTTGATAATATGCTCCCTTTATGAAAGCAAAGCAATAAACAATGTCATGTTGTCACTTTATGGTTAAGTATCTTTTATTTTAATTGACATGTTGACAGAGAAAGAGCATGAGATTCATGCTTTGGAAGTCTTTCCAACCATAATTTTTTTGGTCATTATGGGTAACATTTGCTGTGCTGTTTCAATACACATCAAGAAATCTGAAGTAGTGCCTAGTGTCAGCGAATGACACTAAATTAAGAGTTTATGGTAAATTGGCAAATTGTAAAAGCACATTTAGGTACCAAAAAATGAAATTTTAAGTGACTTCACAAAGTGATTTAAAGATGATTGTGTCATGAAAGGGTTAATATTCAAATATATTGAACTCATAGACTGCTAATGAGTAGGGGGGAATATATATAAAAGAATAGCATATAAATTTACTTGAAATATATTTTGCATAATACCTTTTAACAGTATAAATAAAATTTTGTCTGTATATCAATTTTATTTACATTTTTGGCAAAATTTTATTTATATTGTTGAAAATAAAAACTTAATTTATTGACTCGTCGCATCGGTGGTATTTTAATGTCAGGCTGAGATGAATAAAAACACTTACTTTCTTCTAATTCTACTTTATGAAGCAAAATATATGTACACATATTTACAGATTTGTGGGAGTTACACAATAGCTGATTTAACACCTCTATGTGACCACACCCATCCACCATCCACTCTCTCTCTCTCTCAGGACTGAAATATTTTTTAACTCTATAGATTGGCGGCGCAGCGCCCTCTATAACTTTTTCTACAGCACTCCCCACCTGTACTCTTTAATAAGAGTACACAAAATTTACACAGCAATATTAACATTAATTAAAATGGCTTAATGCTAAATAGTACGACATATATAAATGAATAACACATAGTAACTTACATCAGAAACACAGATGATACACTATAATTAAATGAACATAATAATCAATAATATGAACATTGAAAAGGCTCAAAATGATATCAAATGTCCTAAATTAAATTTCAAAAGGATATAAAAGCTCAATAGCTCTTCTGAATTGTCCTTTTGGTATGCGAACGATGCACGCTCGTATATGTCCCATCTCGTCCTACAATTACTTATTGAACTACTCCCATATCCCAGAGCAGCTTAGATTGTTTTGGTCCTTCTACCAACACAACGTCTCCTGTCTTAAGGTTACGCTCAGCTGAAGGATTAGCAAAGTTATGAGCATTTCTAAGGTGTAGTAAATATTGCTCTTTCCACTTCATCCATGATAATTTTAAGAGCTTGGTAAAGCTTCCGTCTAGTTAAAGCATCCTTGTCTGACACCTTGTTGAAAATTTCCAAAAAATGCTCAGGAAAGTTAAATGTGTCACGTCCTGGCAGTAAAAAACTGTGAAGGTGTGAGCAGGCGGGTTTCACCCAGCTCGTTGCTCTTGTATGTTAAAGGCCTATTGTTTAATACATGCTCGAGTTCAGTTAATATTGTAGAGAGTTCTTCGAGAGTTAGTAATGCTCTCCCTAAAATTTTCTTCAAAGGATCTTTGATGCTTCTCGTCAAACGCTCCCAGAAGCCTCCCCACCATGGAGAACGTTCAGGGATGAACTTCCATGTAATTCCTTTGGATGTTAGGAACTCTCGCACCGTAGGATCTACACTGACTTTTTTAAATCCCTTAATTATTTCACATGTGCTGCGGAAATTCTTGGCATTGAATAAATCACCTTGCAGCTCCCTCTTCTAGCTATAAACTGTCGCAATGAAAGAATGAAACTTTTTGCTGACATATCTGAAACTACTTCAGTGTGTACAGCACGAGTGACGGCGCATGTAAATAAGGCTATGCACACATTTTTATGGATTTCCGCCTTTTCTCTTACAATAACAGCTCCAGTTAAGTCAATACCTACTACCGTGAAAGGATTACTTCGAACCACACGATCTCTTGGTAACTGACCCATTAGCTGTTTGGCGGGCTTCACTGCAAACTTTTTACACACCAGGCAGGCGTTAATAATTTTCTTTACTACTTGTCTTCCCTTAGGTATCCAAAATTTATTCCTGATTTTGGACAATGTTGCCATAACTCCTGAATGGAATACTTTTGTGTGTTCATTAAATATCACTAGTTCTGTAAACTTCGACTTTGGCAGTATAATAGGATGTATTTCGTCATCTATTCTGCTTGTTCCAGACGACCTCTGACACGCAAAATACCTCTACTGTCCAGATATGGTGCTAAACTATAAAGATTAGAATCGGGTGTTATTAGATTATTTCTCTCTAGTTGTTGAATATCCGAAAAATAATTCTCTCTTTGTACTTGTTTCATCCAATATTTCTCAGCTTCTTGGACCTCCAATACAGTAAGAGGACCTTCTTCACAGATATGTTTTCTTAGCTTGGCGACAAACCTCTTTACCCAAACTGTAACTCTCAACAATTTTTCCAAACTGCTGAACTTAGCAATGTTTAACACAGTTTCTTCTACTGGAACAGCCACATGAACATAAGTGCTCAAACGTTCCAAGTCTTGAATATCAATTTGTACTTTAAACTTTTGCTCAGGCCACTGATCTTCAGAACCTTTCAACCATGATGGACCATGCCACCAATTAGTATCCTTCACCAATGCATATACTGTTTCACCACGAGTTAACTTATCTGCAGGATTCTCCGATCCTGGACAATATTTCCACTTATCAGGCGAAGTGCAGTCCTGTATTTCTGCAACTCTATTCAGCATGAACTGCTTCCACTCACGTGCTGATCTCTTTATCCACCACAAGCAAATTTCTGAGTCGGTTCACAGAACTAACTTACCTACCAAATCCCGAAACACTCTCAATAAATATTTCCCTAACCTAGTTGCAACTAAGGCTCCCATCAATTCCAACCGAGGGAGGAACAACTTTTTTAATGGCGCTATCCTGCTTTTTGACATTATAAACGACGTACATACCTCTCCTCTCTCATTCTCATATCTAAAATATGCCACCGCTCCATATGCCACCACTGACGCATCACAAAAAATATGAACTTCAACCGAATGACTTCTACTTAGAACATCTAAAAAGTAGTACCTCTCTATTTTCAATGCGTTTAATTCCTTAACTTCCGTGCACCACTTTATCCACTTGTACTGTAACTCTTCTGGCAACTCTGAATCCCAGTCCAAACCTCTCTCCCATATTTCCTGCATGAATCTCTTAATTCGCACCATAAATGGAGAAATAAATCCGACTGGATCAAACACCTTAGCTGCTGTACTTAGCACCGATCTTTTACTATTTCTCAGCAATTCTAAACTACTCAACAATGATGTAACGTCAGCTCTCAAAACATCCTCTTCCAAGTTCCACACTAGGCCTAACACTTTCAACTTACTATTTCTCTCAAACCTACTTTCTTCACACAACCCATTCTGAAGCCAGAAGTCATACAGCTCTTTAGAATTAGTGTTTAGTTTTCTCAAATTAAAACTCGTGCCTCTCAGAATAGATACTGCTTCTGATGAAAGACTAAAAGCTGACTCTACATTTTCCCCTCCATAACACAAATCATCTGCATACAGTGAGCTATTTAACATCTCGACACAGTTTTTGTTTGTTTCTGAGTACTTCTTTTAATGATATTTGATCGTTGCACTCAATAAAAATGGTGAACAATTACATCCAAATAATACTCTGTTCATTTGCATAATTTTAAAGTCCTCACTGTCATTATCAGGATACCACAAAAATTTTAAATATTGCCTATCTTCCTTTGCTATTCCAATCATCAAAAATGCCTTTTCTATGTCACCGCAGAATCCAATTTCAAATTTTCGGAAAGCAAGAATAATATCTAAAATATTCGGATTTAGGTTTGGGCCTTTTTCTAAGCAGTTGTTTAACGATAGCTTTCCTCTTTCACAACTGCTGCAATTAAATACCATTCGAATTTGAGTGCTTTTTTTATTTGAGTGCTTTTTTTTATTTCGAGTGCTTTACAGACCACTGCATGAAATGGCATAAAATATCCCTTTCTCGTATCCTCACACTCTTGAATAATGTTATTTTGTATTTGATATTTAATTATCTCCATAAACTTTTCCCTGACAAAGTTGTTATTTTTTAACTCTCGCTGCACCCTTTCAAACTGCCTTTTCGCTAAACCAAAATTATTTTCCAAATTCTCTAGACTCCTATACCATAACAAACGAGCCTCATATCTCCCGTCTACGTATTGCAAATCATCTTCAAACTGCTTAATTATTTGCTTATCGCATTCACTCCTTTCCGACGCGTAGTTAATAATTCTGAAACTTTCCACTTCCCACAACTGACGAATCTGTTCCGATAATTTTTCTTCCTCTGCACCATGTCATCTTGTTTAAACAAACCCGTAGACTCTTTTTCTGAAGAACTTAGCTTCTTATTCTCTCCCCCCACTCTACCACTCAACGACCAACCGAATATGCTTTCATACAATACTAAACATTCCGTCAAACGATGTGTTGATGTGTTTTCCCCGTTAAAATGCAGTTCAAATAATCATTCCCAATTAAAATCCGAACCTCTGCTACACCACTATCATAACTGTCAGATAAATCAAATCCTTCTTTGCATAGTTCATTTATGATATTTCCAGTTGGCCTCACTATGGTATTGGAACATATGGTTTTAATTTCAAGTGCCTCGATAATGAGAGTAAATCCACTTTTATTTTTTAATGCAAGTCTTTTTCTTTTAAACTCTTTTACTGGCGGATTCGAAGATGCAAATGTATGAATTCTTAATCTTTCCTTGCCAACAGTTGGCAATTCCGCTTTTCTAGCAATGGATTGACACACATAAGATCTTTCGGAAGCAGAATCGTATAACAACCTAACATTAAAAGTGGAATTATTTCCGACTAGCTGGGCCTTCAAAGTCTGATAATAAATAACATCATTAGGAATTTGTTTATTCAACGTTTCGAGGAATAGTGAACTGACGTTTGTTTCTTTTACTCCGTTTACATTTTTATTGTTTTTACTTTCTTGCACGTTTGAATCACACAGGCTCTCTAAATGGGACTGAGATTTGCAAATATTACATTTAACCTATTTTGCCTTACAAAATGTTTTTTTGCGATCTTTTTTAAGACAGCGCTTGCACTTAAATTGATCATATAACACTTTGTGTTTCTCTGAAATACTTAAGTTGTAGTCTTTTGAGAGGTGAGATTTAAGGCAAAAGTCGCACATGTAAGTTTCAGCTGATATATTAAGCGTCGCTGCAGATGCCATTTTCTTTTTAATTGGAGTAAAATTTTTATGATAACTGTCGGTATTTCTTGCGCTGGCTTTCGAAAGTGTTTGTTGATTTTTAAGACCCAGAGTATACACTTATATAAAATAGGAAGTAGTAGATTGCCATAAGAATTAAAATTAATATCTAATGTTTCTAAACTTCTAGTTTGAACCATTATTTCATCATACAATTTTCTTAAACTGGATACATCACTTGAACGACTTACAGGTCCAAAGATAGGAGAACGTTCATGTGCGCACTAACTAATATTTCTTTTTTTCCAAATCTGTTAGTTGAAATTTTGACGGCTTTTTTATAGTTTTCTCCTGTTAATGGTAATCCCCTTATAGCTTTTGCAGCTGAACCGGTGAGTAAAGATCTTAAATAGTTAAATTTCTCAACATCTTGAAGCGTATTGTTTTCGTGAATGGCAGCTTTATATTGAGCCCAAAATTCAGTAAATTTACATAAATCACTGTTGAAGGTTTCTAAAGCAATACGAGGTAATTTGGTATTTTAATTAGTTTTGATTTCAGAAACTTGTGACGTTGTTTTGGTTTTACCAACATTTTGAATGTATCTTGTAATTTTCGATTTACATCTAATGATGGATTCGCTGTATTCTAAAGAATGTTCTACTTCTGTTTCTAATTCTTGCACAGTACTTTGAGCATTAATAACGTCATCATATTTTAACAAATTAGTTTCTCTCTCGATTAACACTGAAAGCGATTCCTGCAACAGTTCTGAATTTGGATTCTCATTTTGTAATTCGTCTTCAAGTTTCTTAATTAATTTTGTGACGCTGCTTCGAACCGAACCTCTAATTTTTCTATTTCGCTCAACAGTTTCTTCAAGACTCATTTTAATTTGCAGAAGTAAATAGCATGCAAATAGAAATTGTACCACTCACCTTGTTGGCCGATGTCACCAGAAATTTTATGAAAATAAAAACTTAATTTGTTGACTCGTCGCATCAGTGGTATTTTTTAATGTCATGCTGAGATGAATAAAAACACTTACTTTCTTCTAATTCTACTTTATGAAGCAAAATATATGTACAAATATTTACAGATTTGTGGGAGTTACACAATAGCTGATTTAATAACACCTCTATGTGACCACACCCATCCACCGTCCACTCTCTCTCAGCACTGAAACAATTCTTAACTGTATAGATTGGTGGTGCAGTGCCCTCTATAACTTTTTCTACAATTGTTAAAAAGGTGTCCAGCATTTGATCATAAATTCTAATATTACTTTTAATATAGGTGATATTATTTTCAGTTCTAAATTGTTTTGATTTGAGGGTAGGAAACTGAAAACTCTTACAGCTCCTGCTATCTGTTTGTATTATTTGCAATCTTGCTTTAAGTTAAGTCCTTTTTTTTGGGGGGGGGAGTTCTTTCTGATGAAAAGTATATGGGAAATCTCAAAATTCTCGTTCATTGGATTAAGCTATTAGAGTTAAGATATTAGAATTTCATTTAGAATGTACAGATATATTGACTGTCATAAATCATTATTTCTTGGTAGTATTATTAAGCAGATAAAAATTTCTTTTACAGTTTGTGACTGCTGCTAATACTATTTGTGGACATTTAAAAAGATCTGGTTATTGGGCTGATTTTATACATCCTAATTCTGGGAAACCAGTAAGTATATATTTTTTCAAAATACAGGTTTTGATTAAGTGAAGTAATACTGGGGATTATGTTCACAGTTAATTCATAGGAAGAATAGTTAAAAAAAATTCATATTATAATTTTTAAAAAATATTCTTAATTTTAGGTAATACAAAAAGTTCTGTAACTTTTTTATAATAAATAAAAATGGAGCAGCACAAAAATATAGGAAACTTTCATTGAATCTTGGAACCACTTTTTACCATCTCCAGGCAGCTTGAAAATTCTTTAAAAAAAAAAAAAAAAATTCATTTGGCTTATTCGTTGTGGCGGTTCAACCTTTTATCTAACAGCTAAATGTGAGGAACCTTGCTAACAGGTAAGTGAATAATTGCTTGAGTTCGTGAACAGAGATATAAGACTCAAGAAGGGTTAATTACCTTTTATTTCTCAAAATAAAAATTAGCACAGTTGACCCCTTTCTCAGAGCATACAGCAAAGCCTCCACTTGGGCTTGAACTCAAAGTAATAAGAACTTAACTAATGTTTAACTAAAAAGGTATAGTCAAAGCTATCAAGATTCTAAGTGGTTGGCCCATAAATCTCAAATAAGCTGGCGAAGCTATCAAGGGCCTGAAGTACGGCTGAGCATATAGTAATAGCTTAGAGAGAGATGTAGCCCAAAGGCGAATGTGCACTAGTCAGAAACTCTGGCTCTCTAACAAAGTCAGTGGAACTTAAATATTACTCTTACTCATTTGCATTAAACACGATTCTAAAAACACATTCTGGTAGGAAATTGTAAGCTGAAAATGGAAGGGACAGGAAAATGGCTTAAACTAAAAATTAACTGTTAGAAACTTAGGATAAACCTTACATAGTAAAGAAGTTATTAACAAGCTGTTGAATAGTCTCCGAAGAATCGAATTCCAGGCCATTCATAGAATTACATGAAGAGATGAAAATTTTAAAGGGGCACTGTCTGGTGAATATGGGGATGATACAAAACCATCTCAACTACACTTAATGTATTTTTGTCAGACATTCATCAAAATGTGTGGCTGAGTATTGTTATGATGGAAGACAACACCTCGAAGATTGGTCTGCTCTAGGGCCTTGAATTTTTTCTTTTAAAACTTCCATTTGAGAGCAGTATTTTCCCAAATTTATTGTCTAATTTGGTGGCAACAATTCATAATATACAATTCTTTTGTAGTTCCACCGTATGTAAAGTGTTACTGTTTGTGGATGCAGCTGACCTCTCGATGTTACTAAAGGATGTTCTTTTGGATTACCCCATTATCTTCTTCTTGCAACATTATTGTGTAATACCCACTTCTAATCTGCTATAAAAAGCCATTTAAGAAAAAAGAGCTTTTTTATTTTTTGTCCAGTAAAGAATTGCACACACAAGTGAGCTCAAGTGTGTATGTATAATGTAGACCAATATTTCATTGCATATGCTGTGCTTTCACGGAGAAAATCATTTGATGAGCTTTGATGGAAAATGACATTTATTTAACCTTCATCCCCCAAAATTATACAGTATTGAGTAAATAAAATTTTTTCCCTGTGATTTCATTGTCTTAAGAATTAGGTTAACGCTTTGTCTACTAATTAAGTTCTAATGGTGTATGCCGCTGTCAACAGATATCAGTCATGCATTAAGCTATTTAGCAGTTTGACTGAGCAACTGCAGTTGTGCCTGTTAGGCATGCCTTAAAATATGTGGTAAGGTTAGTTTAGTTTTATAGGATGTTTCAGAAATAATTGCAAATGTTTAATTGTGAAAAAATATATTTATTTATCTGGATGTAAATAATGAATCAATAATATGCTATTTCATTTTCTGAAAAAATACATATTTTAAAATTAACATTTAAGCAAATTAATAACATTCAACTGTATGGTATCTTTTAAAGCATTACATAATGCAACTTGACATTTTTGATACTCTGAAATTATTTCAGTAATCGTATATTTTTTATGTATAAACTTTACAACCTCTTGATGACTTTCACTTCAATGGTATGTAGTATGGACCCACTCTTCTGCAAGCAGTCCTGATGGTATATCTCCATCCTAGAATTGCTGTCATCCTGTACAGTTTACTAATGTTGCATATTTTAATAATGGTTTATCTATTTCATTTCTATATTCAATCCTCTTTTTTTTGGTGGGGGGGGGGAGATAAAATGTATGAATTAAAGAGTGAGACAAATGTGCTAACATTTGATCGTGGAGAATAATTCAAACCATTCTTTTGTTGTACTCAATAACACATTTGGGTTTGGAAGTAGGATTGGACTGGTATTTACCTTGATCACTTCTGCAGCTTCATGCTTTGTAGAAAGATTGCGAGTATCTCAATTTTCTTGCCATTTCAATATTGATATACTGTTACAGCTTCTTGGTACACATTCTTCCTTTTGAGATTTTCTTTTAATAAAATCTCTTATCATACTTTTCGTATTATGTAGCTGCTAACTTTCCTAATTTTACTGTGAAACTCTTGGTGTTTCATCACATCTCCTGGACTCTCAGTTGATGCTGAAATTGTGGGTTTTTAATTTTTAGCCTTTACTAGTTTTCCTGCAACAAATAAAATTTATTGAATGAAGGAAACTTAAATTATGCAAATTCTATTCCTCTACCCAGTTGTTTTCAGATTTTTTTTTTCTGTTGAAATTTTATTTCATCTGAACTGTGTCATTTTCCTTATTGCAAGTTATTGGCTCTTTTTCTTATTACATTTCATTTTATTGGACTTGTAATCTATTGCAGACACTTTAGAATTTTATGTGAAGATTCAACCCATGTTTTAATCAGATATTTGCAAGTATTTTACTTCATTATATGGTACATTAGTAAGCTTATTCATTCAAATATTATGTGCATTGATTGTTAATTTTATTTTCATCATATTCAAAAGAACTTGATCAATGAAAGCTTTTCTTCCTTATTCAGGATTTTCTCAGTATAAACATATAAGAAAACTACAAAATAAAATTAACCGAAAAATATAGTACTTAGAATATCTAATTGAATACTACTATATTTTACATCAGACTTGTATTGCAAATATTTTAATAAACTTGAACCTTACATTATAAAGTGAATTTAAGTTGGTTGGGAGCTTTGAAATAGCAGTGGCATACAGTGTAAAAGCTTTCCAGATTTCTCGTAAAGGTCTTTTTAGATTTAAAGGTTGGTAGTATGAATTAGAACCTGCTGTCCCACCAGTATTAGTTGTGCGATTAATTAAAGTTATAAACAGTTTTGGTGAAGCATACCGGTTATATATCTTTTATGTAACTTTTGACTGTACTGTTGAATTAGTTTTATCGTTATATGTATATAGTTTGAAGTCAATAATACCTGGCTGACTGTCACAATTTATGAAATTTTATGCTAAATCTTGTCCTTTTTTGCTGAATTAAATTTTTTTCTAAGATACGTGGTCCTTAAAAATTCATTATTTTTTCATCATTTGCAGTGTCCTCTTTCCAGGGTTGCCACGCTACCTGAAAAACCAGGAGAACAGGAAAAAGTCAGGGAATTCGAAAGTTGACCAAAAAATTCAGGGAAAAGTCAGGGAATTTAAATATTTTAGTCAAAATCTGGAAAAGTCAGGGAATTTAAATATTTTAGTCAAAATCTGGAAAAGTCAGGGAATTTCATACATCGATCCCCCCAAAAAACATGAGTTTTGCACCGACGTTGGAACCGGTGCATCATACGGGCAGCTGGCAAGAGCCAATTTTTGCAACTCCAATCAGATTGTCTTTAGTCTTAAGGACTTCCTATCCTAACGTATTCAGTTTTTGTTGCGTCACCATTGCAGTAGGCGGCAAAGCAAGTTTCCAGTAACCTTGAGAATCGAGAGACTCGCATGTGCAGTGCATGTTGAACTAAAGAAAACACATATTCTTGTATAAAACAAAATCGGTTTAATCATAGTATACGATACCATGGAGGTTAGAATAGCCTCCATTATTCTACTATTGTAACCTCCATGTGCGGTACACGCATGATTTGGCGACATTATGACGAGCAGTAAACAGGTCATTTTGGTGTTTGACAGCAATTTTCAAAATCGGGCCTAGGCTGTGGCGTATAGTAGGATTTTATTGCAAAATCTTTTAAACTTTTCCCCCCTTTTTTTAATAAATGCCTTATTTACATTTTGCAGTAAAATAAAATAAAAAAAATAGTAATCAGTCATCTAGGCTAACCATTTAATATAATTATATTCACCAAAATATCGTTGATTATTGTAATTCAGTTTTTAATTATCTTAATGTTATTCATATCATTTAATGTTCCTTCTTCCCTCTAAATTTATTTATTGTTAGTAAGTAATATTTTCAAATTTCTTCTCTAGCATAGTCCTGAAGCTAATTCTAGCAGTATGATGACATAACATCACAGAATTTAATGCACATATTTTTTGGCTTACGTATGCTACTAAAGAAATATAAAAAACCTAAATTTATTTAAAAAATATCATTAAATAGATTTCTCTCTTTTGTTTAGCTGCAAAATGTCTGCCAAAAAAAAAGACATTTTTTAATCCAGATTCGACAGAGTCTAATCTCAATCTTTAGTGAAGAAAACAACTATTATAATTAAAAGAGTAATTCTTTGGGGATTATAAGTCATATGTCATTGGCAAATTTTTGTGTTTTCGAGTGGTGCCATAATTAATTTACCGCTTAGCACAGCTAAAGTGCATTATGCAGATAGACTGGAATTTTCTTAAAACACACCTGGAAAAACTGGAAAAGTCAGGGAATTTCATTCTCCTGTTTAAGTGGCAACCCTGTCTTTCAGTGTTTACACATCTTTAAATTTTTGGTTGAAAATATTTGTTATAGATTTTATTTTATATAGTTTATCTGTATTTCCTATAGTGTCGTTAGTTGCAAAATAGGAATATCTATTTATTTGCAGAAATCTCTTCAATGGTACAATTTTCCCTTAATGTTATCATTTATGTGATGGTTCTCCTAAACCAGTTCATTTGAATTCTTAACTTGAGCTTTTGTTATATTGGTTTGGAGGGAAAGTTCTGTCGTATTTTAAAGAACAGATTTGAATTCATTTATAAAAATATGTGTTTAATATTAATCAATTATATATGCTCCGTTATTTGTTACAACCTGTTGCCATCTTTCAGGTAACCTGTGAATTCCTGTTTTGTAGAATTTCTCATCCTTGGAGTTAAAATAGTCAGCAACTGCCTTAGAAACACTTTCAAAAGATTTGAATTTTTTTCCCGTTAGATAATTTTGCAGAGATCTGAACAGGTAATAATCAGATGGTGCAATGTCAGGTGAATACGGTGGGTGATTAAGGACTTCCTATCCTAACGTATTCAGTTTTTGTTGCGTCACCATTGCAGTAGGCGGGTGAGCATTATCGGGGTGGAACACT
The DNA here is from genome assembly GCA_000611955.2 of Stegodyphus mimosarum. NCBI lineage: Eukaryota > Metazoa > Arthropoda > Arachnida > Araneae > Eresidae > Stegodyphus > Stegodyphus mimosarum. The sequence continues at coordinate 445,401 of KK121579.1, read as the reverse complement.
ATTCCTTTTCTGGACGCTAATGCTGGCCTTTTTTCTTTGGTGGCTGCATTCAGTTTATCCAGCTGATTGCAGTACAGATCCGCGTTGATGTTTTTTCCCTGTTTCAGCAACTCGTACTACACTGGTCCTTTCCTGTCCCACCACAAACAAAACAGTACTTTTCGTTCATGGATACTTGGTTTTGGAACTGTTGCTGATGATATTCCTGGTTTGCAGTAAGATTTTTTGCTCTTAATATTCTCGTAAAGAATCCACTTTTCATCTCCAGTAACCAGCCTGTTCAAAAACGGCTCCACATTGTGTCTAATCAGATGTGATGAACACATTCTTACACAATCAAATTCTTTTCCGTTAGTTCATGTGGAACACAAACACTTTGCTTTAACACAAACCCAAGAGTTTAATGTGATCTCCAACAGTTGCATGATGAATGCCAAACTCTTCTGCAAATTCTCGACTTGTTAAATGTGGATTATTTTCCAACATGGATCGCAAAACATCGTTATCGATGTTGAGTGGTCGTCCAGATCGATCACTTTCTTTGAGGCTCAGATCGCCAGAACGAAATTTGCTAAACCATCTTTGACAAGTACGAACATTTACAATATCTTTTCCAAATACCGCACATAAATTTTTACATGCAACCGATGCGTTGCTTCCTTTTTGGAAATCATATAAAATGCATTGTCGTAAATGCACTTTATCTACTGACATGTTTTTCACTTTAAATATCACAAATAAATGATGAACGGTAAAAAAGGCACCTTTTATATTATACAGCAGCTAAAAAAACAAACTAGCCAATTTTTTTTTTATTTACAAGAAAAATCACCTACCTTATTTAAATTACGACAGAACTTTCCCTCCAACCCTATACATAGTGCAAAATATATTTTTATTTCATCACAATTTACAGAAATCCAAGTACAGTATTTTGTCCAAATTATGAAATATGTTAAAAATGTCAGATTCTTTTGTTTCTGCCTAACTGATATAAAACTGCCACCATTATGCATATTATTTGAGATTTTATTTAATTTTTTTTACTTTCTAAATCCTCTGTGATAGTTGTTGATTAATGTGGTCTTTATCATCAATATAATCTTGAGTAACCAGCTGCTTTTAGCATGTTTATACGGAAATGCCACTACTATCACTTTTAAAAATGTTTATCAAAACTTTATCTACAAATTATTCTTTGTCTTCATTAACATCTCATAATTTCTTTTTTATAAGCATTTTTTTTCCTAATATTTTAAAGAAAATATGCTTGAATGTGCCAATGGGATCAAGAAAAACATGCAGTTGAAATTCATTTAGATTTAATCAAGAGTATTAGAGCATTGACAAGAGTGGCACAAGTTGTTAATGCATGGCTTGATTGTTTGACCTGTTACCTGTGGTTCTTTTGTTTGACATGATTTCTTTACAACAAGTCTTGCATGATATTGCAGGCAAAGATGTTAACACGTCAGACACGTATGTATGAGAAAGTATATGCAGCACACTGTAAATATTGTTTTTTATTTTATTTGATGTCGGTAGTTTCTTATTATGCACAATCTGTGAACAAAGTTATGCATGTTATGTATATTACACATATGATGTGTTATATAGCCTTCAGTATAATCTGTAGTAGGTTTAGAACATATTACTTGTAACATAGCGACAATTTAAGAGTAACTGTGTAAAAGTATTATTTTACATACAGCCAAAATTATGTAATATACTCTTTTATTTTTCTTTTTAATTTGAATCCCTTAATTGCATAATTTTTTTTATAAAATTCTTTCCAAAGCCATTGATAGTTTTAATCTCTCATTTTATTATTCTTAATTGAATGATATTGTTGCGTGCATATGGGTTCATAATGGATTGAATGCACAAGTCGTTAAAAAAGTAATAAAATTTATTCTTTTTCACAAGAAATAAAACAAAATGCTGAAATATTTCCTCAGAGATATTCATACATTATTGCAATATCTCAAACGTTAAGCAGAACTCAATTCAAAACCGAGAAAGTTAATCCAATCTGACAGTGAATTTGCTACAGTCAATAACAGCACTAAGTAAACAACAGTTTGCTTAAAACAGCTGAGCTGAGATGTTTTAACTTGGCTTTTATAAGCTTTTTAATCATCATGAGAATATTCTCGTAAAATCTATTTTCTGAATTTTCTGGATAGCAAAACAGTATAATTACGAGATATTTATTTATTAAATAGTAAATGCATGCTGTCTTGTATTTTTACTTTTATGACGTAGCTTTCTCCTCAAATTCGTCACGTGCTGCATTGCAAGGGAAAATAAAACAATTTTAATTACAATTCTAATAAAATAGGGAAATAAATAAAAAATCCGTAACACTGCCCTTTCTCAAGGACTGCACGTCCCGGGCAGTATAATCCCTGGACAGGAAACCAAACTTACAACTAAGGCATCAATGCATAAATAGACATTACATTACAATAACAACATAAACAGTAATTGCAATAAGTGACTTTCAGCAAATCAAATACTATCAAACGCGAAATACAAATCAAATACTATCAAATTCTAAATACAAATCAAATGCTAAATACAAATCAAATCCTAACAAATACTAAGTACAGAAATGACCATGGTCTTATATTATTTACATTACTATTTACAATTATATACACTATGTACTACGGTCATAGTAAGGAGCTAACCTGTTGTAATGAACGACTTTAGGCTTAGAGTTTTGATGACTTACGGATCCGAACTATGACGTTGTTCAGCCTGTTTAGGACTGTGTACGGACCATCCCAAGATGACTGTAGTTTTGGACAGAGTCCTTTACTTAGAGTCAGATTCCACAACCACACCTTGCCTCCTTCGTTGAAACGATGTACAGTACCTCTCGTTTTGTATCGGAACTTTATCTTCTTCGTCGCCATGTTGACTTGCCCTCGTGCAGAACAGTGCATCACTTCAAACCGGACCTAGATGTCTTGGATGTGTTCCTAAGGCGATGAAGGCGCATCCGGAGGGCGGAAAGACAAGAGATCACTAGGCAGATGAAGATTACAATGTATGAGCATCTGGGATAGAGAATTGCCTGTAGTCTCGTGTTGACCTTAGTATGATTTTGGCAGCTTTCTGAGCAGGGATTTTCAGACAACGCATCAGCGTTTTGAGGTGAGGATCCCTTTTGCTGATGTCATGTCCTCTGATGCTGAAAACAGTTTGCTGTCTTTGAAGTCCAAGGAAAATTATATTTCCTTAAAAATTCCAATCCAAGTATGCAAGGATTTGTAATATCCACCACATATGCCATGTGATGGTAGATGGCGCTTCCAAGTGTTATGTTTGCATTTAACTTCCCATCTATGCCAATTTTCTCACTAAATGCAGTCTGGAAGGTAACACAGGATGGCATCCAAATCAGCCTATCATTAAATTGTTGAGCTAAAATCTTTCCAAATGATAGTAACATTAGCTCCTGTGTCAATGATCATATTGCAAGAAACTCCATCGATATGCCCATTGATGGATATTCATTACTGTTGCGATTCACTATAGAAATCTTGAGTGCTTTAAATGGGGTTTTTCACTATTGCTCAAACTCTGCTCTGTGATACGATCATTAATTTGCTTCCTGTGACGTTGTGGGGAAATGGTCTTATTTTTATACCCTGGGGTGTTCTGCAGTTCCTTCATACGTGGTCTTCAGCTCCGCAGTTCCAGCATTTTGATTTCTGTTACTCCTTTTCCATCTTATGACATTTAATTGTCTGTTTATATTGTCCATGTTATTTTCCATGGTCTGAGCTGTTCTGCAGTTCCTTCGTACGTGGCCTTCAACACCGCAGTTCTAGCACTTTAGGATTGGTTTCTTTTCACTAATATTCTGTCTCAAGGTATTCAAGAGTTGTCTGGTTAAATTGTCTGTCTTATTTTGTGCCAATGTGCATTCTTCAGTTATTTCATATGTGCCCTTCAATACCGCATTTCCAACACTTCAGAGCCAGTTTGTTCTTACTCCTACTTCATATTAGAGCATTGACTTGTCTGGATAAATCATCTAAATGAGCCATCAGTTGATCTACTGGCTCGTGGACTTGCACAGCTCTGATTGGGTGGTGATCTCTATGAGTTGCTTGCTGGGCTGCCTCAAATTTCATGGCGTATACTAGAGCACTTTAAGTCCTTGACATCCACCATTCGTAGAGCTTTCTTTATTTTAGGATCTCGGATGCCGTCAATAAAAGTATTGCAGGGACAGGATTTCCCTTGTTTCTGTCGGGCACTCCGAAAAGGCGACGTGGGACAGTCTTTCAACATCTATGGCGAGCTCCTGAAGTGATTCCGTAGGCTTCTGTTGAAGGGATCTTAATTGAAGCTTGCTGTAGTCTTTTAAAATTAAGACTACAGCAGGCTTAATTTTAAATTTTCTCCCCAAAGCGCAGCTCCAACATGCTGGACAGAGCTTCGAAATCTAGGCTTTTGTTTTCGAGGATATCCACTGCGTGTGCTCTCAGAGAAGCAGTGAGATGATATGCCTTAACTTGGAGATCCCATCCATTTTCTTCCACCACTATAGAAAACTGTGTTGTATATACTTGCCAAGAAGTCTTCCCATCATATGTGGATAACTTCAGGGAAGAACGAGAAGGCACGGATAAAAATTTAAATCCATCAGATTTGCTTTCTGCTGTCGCTTTGCATTTCTGTAAGGTGTCAACTTCTTTGGCGACGGCAGCAGAAACCCTGTCTTCAGTTTGTTGTTCGAGTTGTTGTTAGATGGCAAAAACTCTTCTTTCGATTCGTTGTTCCACTACAGAAACTCTTCTATTTGTTCTTTGACAGAAGAAACTTTTTCTTCATTTTTTCTAACTTTATTTTCAACCACATCTATTCCGCTTTCCATAGCTTCAGATTTATTTTATATTATGCAAGTAATTTCTCTTTTCAACACTTCTTGTCCTGCTTCAATCTTTTCTTGCCCAGCTTTCATCTCCTCTTTAACGGATTCTTGGCCAGCTCTCATCTCTTTTATGGAATCTTTTATCTCATCTTTAAATGATGCTTGACCAGCTTCCATCTTTTCTTGGAATGCAGCAAAGTGATGAGCTGTCTAAATTGTTCTTCCATCGATCTAGTGTTTGGCATTAAAATCCCACTCTTCTGACACCAAAAAGTGTTGCATGTGTACAGGTTTGTAATGGGTTGAATCCACAAGTCATTAAAAAGTTAATAAAATTTATTCTTTTTCACAGGAAATAAAACAAAATGTTGAAATATTTCCTCAGAGGTATTCGTACGAGATCACAATATCTCAAACGTTAAACAGAACTCAATTCAAAACAGAGAAAGTTAATCCAGTCTCGCAGCGAATTTTCTACAGTCAGTAACAGCACTAAGAAAACAACTGAGCTGAGATGTTTCAATGCTGCTTTTATAAGCTTTTTAATCATCACGAGAATATTCGCGTAAAATGTAATTTCTCAATTTTTCTGGATAGCAAAATGGTACAATTACAAGATATTTATTTATTAAATGTACGCGCTCGTGTATTTTTACTTTTCTGACGTAACTTTCCCTTCAATTCGTCACACGCTGTGTTGCACGGAAAATAAAACAATTTTAATTACAATTCTATTAAAATAATTAAATAAATACAAAATCCATAACAATATCATTAGCAGTTTTTTTCCTTAGAAATCTAGTTCTCTTGGTGATCTAAATTTATTTATGTTATATTATAATTTAATATATATTATTAAGTAATATTTTCCCCTTTTTATGGATTCTATTATATTAGTAAACTTAGTAGGAAAGCTTCAGTGCATGCATTTGCATTACAAAACTAGATAAATGGTGCAATAATTTATACTGTCACTTTATAAGATAATAATTTTGCATGTTAGCTTAATAATGAAATTTTCAAAATTCAATAAGTTTCTGTGTTTAAATTTTGAAACAGGAAGCATCACAGTCTTGTAAAAGAAATGTACATCTGAAAGAAAATACATCAAGATTATATTCAAGTTTTTCAGTAGTAAAATACATTTTTTTCAGTAAAGCCACTACTTATTTTGTAAATTAAGCAGTAGCCTTTTTTTGCTTCCTTTTTCAGTGTAT